>VDFB02326719.1:0-36839 GCA_007258455.2 Sequoia sempervirens | reverse complement strand
GTACATGATCAACCATACACCAGTGATTTTTGTTGTGCTTAATTATTTCTTAATTGATGAAATTCAATAGAAGGAACTGGATTCAAGATTATATCATTGGATTATCTGTGGATGAAGTTGTTATTGTATTCATTTGATTTGTGTTTTAGATGATGAGTGAGTGATTTGTTTGAAGCAAGTTTAGTGAATGTTGATGGTATTTGAATTAGCATTATGGATGTATGTAGTAGCATAGTTTATTCTATGGATTGCATCTTGCTATAGTTATGGTTAGGTGGAATTAACACTCATTACTGATATGCATGTCTAGATATGTAAAAAATTTACTCATGTTTCTTTGATTTGAAGCTCTGATTCATATTTTTTATTTTATTTAAACCCCCCCAAACGTAGACTAATTGATGTTAGGTATTCTTGTTCCTTGTTACCAGTAAAGGCCCCTTGAACATTATAGTTATATCAACCATTGAGTGATATCAGCATAATTGAGAACCAATTACTAGGACCTTGGGAGTTAGGTCACCATGTGTTATCTTTCTCTTTTAGGAGAAATAGAATAGTAATATTTTGTTTAATGTTGTTGTGCTGCTTTGACTCTCAATAGGGAGTGGTGCTGCATTGATGTGGAATGACGACCCTTTCCCAATCCCTTGGATAATATGAGCTTGTTCAATCAATTTTATCTATGAAAATTGATGAAAACGATGAGATATGAATGAAACATGGTATGAAACTAGTTTAACATGATAAGATGAATGTTAAATGCTAAAATGCTTGATAAAATGGATGCAATTTGTGCTAAATAGAAATAAAATTCATAGATATAATCCATGGATGCAAACTATGCTAAAATGTATGCAAGCTAATCTAAAATGGAAGCCATTAATGGATGCTTCAGTTAAATATGGATGAATACTAAACTAAAATTCTAAAAGTGGTCAAAATAGATTCAAGTGAGTATGAATTTCAACAACATTACTTTGCTATCAAAATATAGATCCATTTCTCTCCAAATAGTGATGTATTTATGGGAAACCAAGTGAAAAATCAATGGATGAGATCGATTTGATCAATCAACAGTCTGTAATGAAAGGAGGGAGAAACATGGATCAAGGAAAGATCAAGGGATAAGAATGACTCAAACAAACACACTTTGTAACAACTTTCAAAGTTTGTTTGAAAGAAATCGTTCCTTTTTGGAGCCAAATAGGAGAATATTCCAAAGGAATATTCCCCACGCAAGTGGATTGGAGGTAAAATTAGCAATTTAGTAATTAAAGATAAACTTGAATGTGCAATATGGAGAATAATATGATGTTCATTAAATAATCAACTTATTTAATGAAAAAGGAGTTCAAAATGACATTTAATTAAATAATAAAGATCATTTAATGAAATGAGAGGAAACAAGGTTTAAATTAAATAATTTGATTTATTCAATTAAATAGTGTGAAATATTAGTGCAAGAGGGGGTGAATTAACCCAATTAGGTCAATTAGATTAATAGGTGAAAATGAGGCATTTGATTAAATAACTAGGTTAATTTAATCAAACAAGCGAAAAGAAGATGGTTTTGTTACTCATTTTCTATTTTTTGTCAAACTGAGTGAGCTAAAGAGTGCTTACAAACTAAAAGTGAAGTGCATTTCTTATCTATCTTCCCTATATTGCATTCAATTGTATAAATATAAGAATCAAAGAGATTACAATTTTCAATAATAGATTATTGCATTTATACAAGTGCATACAGTATTGAAAAGATCTACACAAATGTTGCTGAAAGTAATCTTTATTGATTCAAGAGTACATATTTTGCTCACACAAGCCATCAGACTTAGCTTTTTCAATGTAAATAAAGTACAATTTATACATTGATGGATTAAAAGAACAAAAAAAAATGCACATATAGGGGAAGAGTCCAGTCATTGCCTAATGACTAGTCAAAGTTTGATGTCTTGCTTGGTCTTCTACTTCAAGTTGCTTTGTGTCCACCATAGCTCCCTATTTTCCAACCCTTGTACCTGAAAATAATTGCAATGATGTTAGAACAATGCTCTAAGCAATAAAAATCTCTAACACTACATGTACATGCACACACTAGTGTATAAACTATCCTTCATATGCATTAAACAAACAATAAGTTGTATGTGTCCAAAGGAAAGAAAAACAAGATCATCAAGCCCTTTGGGCATGTGCACATGTTTTTCTATCTATTTGCTTCATGTGCAGCTACAGGGTAATCATGTTTTTGCTTTATTCATCCTAATTCAGCATTTGGGGTAAATGAGGCCTACCAAAGTTGAGCCCAACATGCTTGAGAAAATGAGATATTTAGGGTGAATCTTTTCTTATACCTTATTTTGATATGCATATGAGCAATACCGGTTTATGTCACAATTATGTTCTACTACCTCTTCATACAATTTTATTATGATATGTGCTGCCTCTTCTTTAGATATTCCCAATCCGACATTTCGATGCCCACAAGAATGAGATGACTCTAAAGAAAAAGGAAGAAAATGCTAGAAGAAATTGTGTCACCTTTAAATGTTGGCACAATTCCCAATTGAGGTGATGTACCTAGAAGTCAATTGTTCTATATTAGAGGAGAATAATGGATAAAGTGGTGATAACATGTGATAATAGTTGATATTTTTCTAAGATACAATGACTCATTCAATAAATATAATGAGCTTCAATAGCATTAAAGCTCTGCTCAAGTTATCAAGTGGAGGAATAGGCAAGGCATATGAATTGTTAAACATAATGCCTAAAAGATGGTGTCATCTCATGGAAAGAAAGGTACAAAGCTTTGATGTGGTGGGAAAGGAACATATAGGCATACATCAACAAGGAATAGTCTATGGCTAAGTGTGAAGGACAACATTTTCAAAGATAAACAACAATACTTGAAACAAATGATGTGTTTCTCATGACAAAAATGTGACTACAGTAAGCAAGAGTATATGCAGTAGTAGGAGAGCCATGTGATAAAGGTATTTTTGAATGGTTATCTTTTGAAGCATACAAAATAGACAGAGTCATCATATATGCAAATGATATTCATCCATAAGAAAAATGAAATAGTCACTATGCAACTTTTAAGAGATAATATTATTTGAACTACGGAAGACACAAATGAAGATTTATTGAAGTATTGATCTCAAGGACATAGCCTAGGGGACTTTGTGATGATCATGATTAACAATCAAAAAGACCACATGGATTTTCTCTTAAATGTTGATGAATAGGAGCTTGGTACAAAATAACAAAGGTTTCAAGTTTGTGTATAGTGGGGTGAGCTCAGAGCACTATTTGTTGAGTGGGTTTTCAACATGATTCTAGAGGCAGAGAAAGGAAGTATTGAAGTAATGCCAAATTTTCCAAAAATCCTTGCATCATCCTTATCATAGCGAAAGACCTCCTAAAAGTAGTTTGAATGAAGAGGCTATAGTAAACCCTTGGCCTAGGATATGACAAGCTTTTTTTGTGCATTGCAAGCATTTTCTGTAAGGGATTTGTTAGAGTCTTCCCAAATGAGAAAAGAGAAAATACATATAACATTTCCAGAAATGTTTTAAGAGGAGAATACAAAAAATGTAACTGGTTGAGCCATAGTTTCTTACTTTAGGAAAATGGGTTTTCTTTAATAATATATAATGACCCATTTTTGGGTTTTTGCTAGTTTTCAAGCTCAAAATATAAGTGTAGAGCAATTAAAATAAACAAAAATCTGTTAAGAACAATGGACGCAAAGTAACCCAAGAGGGGTTTTCTTTTCTGTCTGAGAATCTGAGCGATACTAAAAAATCATAAAGGGGCTAAACCAGTTTTGTTTTGAAATACATAGAGATATTATGCCTTTGTTTAAGTCAACATGAAAGTAATAGAGACTACGGTTTTTGTTAATTCATTCACAAATATTGATACCTACAAGGCAAGTCCTAGCCACGGGTAGTATATGAAGAAGATGTATTTTATTGAAACCCATCTGGGGTTTTTTCTAGAAACAAGAAGATATCACAAGAATGCTAAGAGGTCATAGTTTAAATGGATTTATATACAGTAGAAAAACCCAGCAAACAAGGAGGAAAGTAGGTATGTAGAAGAATGCATACAGTTGCGTGGCTATACCTTTTACAAAGGAATTAGCAAGAGAATCTCTTACAAATTTGGTACACCCAAATAATAAGAACAGAGTAAGGGTTTTGTAAAAATTGACAAAGGAAAACCCTTATGGGTTTTAAGATTAAATGACTCAGGAGGAATGTTTTGAGATGACTTACCCGTGATTCTTTTTCAGCTGGTGAATGACTTTGTCCCTCTAAGACCAAGCCTTGTTCCTTCAAAATTTTGAAGATATACTCTCAAACTATCATGGTGGCCAATGGAGGAGTAAATGATCATAGGAAATTAAGAATGGGTAAGTAGAATGATGATGGTTGTGGCCTATGAAATAAAAAAGGGATAGAAAAGCTTCATTCATAATTACTTTCAAACACTTACCCAAGGAGGTCACTGCTTGTCAGTTTTTGTGAGAAGAAATGCCACTATAACGTCTGAGATGAAAAATCCTCCATGAACTCTCCAATTCAAACCTTTGTGTCGGCGACAGCTTAGCTTCTTCATGAAGCTTCAAAGAGGAATGAAAAAATGTTCTTTTCCATGTTTTGATTTTAGGGTTCTTACCGTAAAAATGCCAATAGGAATAAAATGGCATTTTATGCCATTGTTTTAAAATAAAACAATCCAACAAATGTATGACCCCATGGCCAAGGGAGTATGTTTTGTGCCTTAGGAAATATTTGTGCCTTATGTGTCTTTGTAACCCCATGAAGGTGCCAACATGGAGTCCACCTCATTTTGATATTGCCACCTCAGCTATATGTGCGTACTTTTGAGGGTGCTTTTGTAAAAATATTTTGCATTAATTCTATTGTAAGACAAATGGCTTTAAGGTGTATTTATACACCTTAAGCCATTTTGTTATCTTTTAATGCAAAAATAGGAGATGAAGGTTGTGCTTTGAAAACAAGTGGAGACAATATAGGGGGAGTTATTTTCAGTTTGAAGACATGTACCCACACTTGTAGGGGGCATTAATGCACTTTGTTGGTGGTTTTTCCTACCTAGGTGTTTGGTTTGACCAAATATTTCTTCCCCACATGTTGTAGATGGTTTTATGAGGAATCCAATGCCTCATTTCTAGGATTTTCTAGCGCATCTGACCCAAGGTGGTTGCTTGCTCCTATTTTGGTGCAACCAATTGGGTTGTGTTTTATATTAACTCATGTAACTCATTTTAGGGAGTTAGTTCTCAATTGGAAGATTTTCGAAGATAGTAATTTCATAATTCTTCATCAGACTTCAACACTCTTTGTAACTCATTCTATCATGCAAACTATGAGTACCTTGGATGATTAATAGTATTGAGTTATTTTACCCTCTCATTACTTGCTTTCTTGTGTGTGTTTCCTTATTGTGATTGATTGAACTACTTGTGAAAGTTGCATTTTTTCCTTGTATTTTTGTCTCATCGAAAGCAACTTGTTGCAAGAAGATATATGTTTATAGGTTATGAGTTGTGTGAAAGAAAATATAGGTTTATAGGTTATGAGTTGTGTGAAATAAAATATAAGAATTCTAGTTATGAAATATCTCTTTTCTTTCTAGGGTCTTGTGTCAATACCCTCTTATAAAATACTTGTGTAAGTAATATGTAGAAATGAGTTGTGTAAGCCTTTTATCAATCTATTAACTGAAAAGTGTAACAAAACTGAGTTTGCATGCTATCTAGTCAGTTTAGTGTTTCACCATAGGATAAATTTTTTTAGTTTCATTTCAAAGTTACCTTATTCTTACCTTTTCCTCAAAAATAAAAGTAGTAGTTTAGGTAATATCCAATAAAGAGCCAACTTTCTATAGAGGTCCTTTTCTGCTATAGGGTCACCCACAACCTTAGAAAATTTCCCATGTTTCACATGATTGGCTGCATTAAATTTCAGCTAGGGTGCAAATCATAGTGTTAATAGGTTTTCAAGGTAAAATTATGTTAATGATGTGTAATACCATTCAGGACATTTTTAAGTGTCTAAATTTTCCCCCTCTTTGAAGCGAGGTACCTGTTACATTGATTCAAAGACTGACACTTTTCTGATTAAAACTATTGCTTAGATCAAAATTTAAAAAATCTTTATTTTTGGATTCCCTATTGTTGCCCCAATAGAAGGAAATAAGCTAGTACCCTGCCAGCTTGAGAGATTGGGTGGAAATTTTGAATTTTGGGTTGATCTCTCAACAAAGATGAAACATTGATTAAGGAGTTAAAAACATGCCCTGGGATGCAAAAACGAGCTTAAAAATGCAAAAAATGGTGTAAAATAGGCTTCATGGCACAAGAATCGGTAAAACAGGTTAAAACCCTAGCTTTCCTCTCAAATTAGGTCAAAAACCCTTAATTTTTATGCATAAAAATGTGCTAAAGGGTTTTTAATTCATTTGTGCATTCACATTTTAGAGAACTTTTGCATTTTGAGCTTTGACACCTTGGTAAGATGGTGTGACATGTGCTCCATTTCCACCTTTTCGATTGAGTTTGAGAGTTCTAGTGCCAAGTAGATGTAGGACCTTAGGTATGTGACTCAAAAAATTTCTCGATTTATGCATTTTAGTGCATTTATTAGGGTTTCAAAATTAGGTCTTTTAGGGCGTTGTTGAATATCAGCACATTAGGAACTAGTTGGCATCACTATTGATTTTTTAGTGATGCACTTAGTATCTAGTGAGGTGTCAGATTTTCAGTTTGGTGACACTCTTAAGGTTGGGAAACACATGCTTGAAATAGTAGCACTTTGGGGGTTTTCGGTTTAGCGATGCCAATGAGAATTGGTGATGCATTTAGCAAATAGTGACGCGTTGAAATACTGATACACTATTGAGTATAGCGACATGCGTCACGAAATAGCGATGTACCCCCAAAAGGAAAATAGTGATACACCACAAAAATAGTGACGCTATTGATGTTCTAGGATTTAGACACTTAGATTTTAACCATTTTCTAGCTTTTAAGTAAATTGACGCTATGTGTGTGATGTGTGCAAGAGGATATTCAACCCTTGATGTCTCAAAAGCATCAATCTGACCTTTTGTTAGCAGTACGTGACTTTGATGATTTGGAACAAGAGCACCTAGGAGCTCTTGGATTAGAGTTCATTACCTACATGCCCAAGATCATACCCACTTAACAATGATGACGGTGTTCATCGAGTGATGACACAAGAGGTCCTCATTCCATTTGCCTATCAGCAAGGCCATAGTTACACTTGAGGATGTGCGGCGGATCCTTTGGCTTCCCATTCATGGGGAGCATGTCATTTATGACACAGATTCTGGGAGGGATGCATGGTATGATATTTTGCATTCAAATGATATCATTTTAGTGAGCTTGTAGATCGACTTGGATCTATACTATGCACAAGTACCTATTTTTAGATTGGTCATGTTTGTACTGATTTCTAGTGTGATTGCCCCAAACTAACGAGGCATAGGTTTTAGTCCAAGTTGGGGGATAGCATGGCAGGGTATGATTCGCAAGACAATTTTGTATGCATGGGGTCCAGTCATGTTGGCCTCTTTATATCATGATATGCATTAGGTATTCTACTACCAAGGGAGAGGCATCAAAGTTGGGATCATGCTTCTTCATATTTGGGCCTATGAGCATATCATGGTGTTGAGACCTATTACAGTTTTAGTGGATATAAATGAGGATGAGCCCATTGTTTTTGAGTATCGAGTGGCCATGACATTGTAACATACTGGGCCTACAGGGATTCCCTAATGGCAGAGGGTCATAGATGATATGATTGTTTTTAGATGGCATTCATGGCTTTAGATGCTAGCATGGTATGATGATTAACAACAAATCTTCTTTGCTACGTAGACCCGCTACATCTAGGGGCCTATGAGCATACCATGATTGAGTGCTATCTTCCCAAATGTGTAGCTTGATAGTTTAGGGAGATCTAGGACGTTCCCCCAGAGGAAGTTATATAGTAGTGTTTAATCAATCCCAAAGAGAGGTAGAGTGGGGGTAGTAGATTGAGCTACAGGTGGTGGTCAATGATTATAGATAGTTGGTTGCTCACCCATGGGAATATGATCAGGGACCACTAGATGCGAGGACCACCCTAACATATGATGCATGTTGGATATTGTTGACATGGTTGATAGACCCAATGGGGGGATACCCCCATGGTAGAGGTGGGGGCAGAGGTTGGCATCAGCTAGAACAATAGCCTTATTAGTAGAGGGTACAAGTTATGGGTGACGAAGAGTAGGTACAATAGGATCATGGTTAGAAAGACCAAGGACACTAGGCCCACCAATAGCCAAACCACCCACAACAACCAACAAGGCTAGATCCAAGGGATGGGAAGATTCTAGCCCTTACAACAAAGAGAGACTAGCTAAGGCAACAACTACAGCCCATGACAATGGAGAGAGATTGATAGGTTTAGTTGCGAAAATAGTTGGACCTATAGCTAGCCCAGGAGACTGGGAGTTGACAACAACTAGAGGCTATTATAGTTGTTGCACAAGGACAGGTTGTGGTTGCTTGGATGTATAGAGATGTAGTTTGAGAGGTTGTATACTATAGGACCTTATATCATCGGGATGTTACCTGAGAGATTCAACAACTAGACTACTCGTAGAGGAGTGGGGCCATACCAAGGGCTTTAGATGGTGCTCCCTCTATTAGATAGATAAGAGATCTAATCCACCAACAAGATCAGTCCTACCATGGGCATGGAGGTAGTAGAGGATATCCTTCATATAGACACTTTTTTGATGTATAGCCTGATTTATTATACAGATACACATTCATAGGCTCATTTTTTGATAGCCTCCTGTATATGTACATTTGATGATAGTGACATGCAATGATTCTAATATTGTATCATAACATTTTTGTTTTGAGCTATATATATATGATATGGCTTGATGCAGATTCACGATGTGATGCATTGATGATATGTGATGTGATGTTTTATTTATTGCATGTTAAGTCATGAATTTGATGGATACAAATGTTTATTTTATGAATTCATTTCTTTATTTATGCAATGAGACATGAGATGATCTATGATGTGATGCTTATGATATGTGATATATGAAATGGATGCAATGGATGGATGTTTTATCTTATTTTTTAGTATCTTTCTATGACATGCTATGAGATGGACATGCTTTTCTTTTCCATGTTTCCCATATGATGATGTCATTATTTATGATATGCAAATGATATGATATGCTTATGTAGGATGTATGTATGCTAATTATTTTTGGATTCAGGATGGATGCATTGATGATTTTGGTTGACTGTCATGATACCAAGTTAGCGTGGAAAAGAAAATAGAAGAATAAGATGAATGGATTGACCATTGATTTTGAGATTGATTTAGAATTCCAACAATTCCATGATTCATTGAGACTTTATTAGATTATGGTGATGATATGGATTATTTTTCTCATATTCAAGATTGGGACTTTTTTCCATTTCTTCTGTTTGATATAACACATAGACACGATGCATCATGGTATTGAAAACTAGGATAGCATTGTATCTAGTGCAATGAACTATGACTCTACAAACAAATAGGATAATCCTTGTTCAAATATTGACATATGGAAACCTCATTGGAATGTAGTTTAAAAGTATAAAATATATCAGACCAAAGCATATGCAATAGTCAATAACCTACTCCAAATGACTTCCCTACACACAAGTAAACAAGTATGCACCAAGATTATTTTACAGGAATACCTTACAAGCATAGAAAATGAAAGATAATGATTTATGCCCCATTCCTTTCTCTCTAAATCATTGAGACATCATCGAGAGGTCCTCATAATGGGTCAATGAGATAAACCATAAGAAAAGATTAAAAAAAGAGTCAATGTTATCTATATCTCTGGCCAATGAAACATAGCTAAGGAGATTGTTGATGTTGATGAACATTGTAGGAAGGATGCATCCTAGGAAATGTTTATCAGATGTTTTGACTAAGACTAAGTGTGTGATAAGCCATTGATACAAATTCCACTGACTCATTTACCCATGATCTATACTTTAGATTTTGACATTTAGGTTCTCACTTTACAATTTACGACACTTGTTTTTCTACTTGTTTTACAAAAGTTTGAAGATGATTGATTTATTATGGATGAAAGGTTTGTTGCGGGTGAAAGAAAATGATATGGATGGGTTTGTATTTTCTAGAATATTTCATTTTTTTGGTGTTTTAAAAATGTTTTTGAGGCTATTTTTGGGTGTTTATGTGAATGTTTTGCTTTTCAGATTATTTGAGATTGTTTAGGGTTTTCTCTAAGTTTTTCTAAGTTTTTAAATGTTTTTGTTTTTTTTGAGTTTTGACAAAGAACCTAATCTAAAAGACTATCCTAAAGGCCTTGGGGCTTATAAAAGATGAGCCTTGCCTATGTTATACATGCAAAGACCATGTAGTTCGATTGACTTTGACCCGTTATTGATGAGATATGAACACTTGATGGATTGTCAGTTTATTATGATGAACTCCTAAAGGACTAACCTAGGGTGTCTCAGGAGCACATCAATGATGCCTTTGCCTATGTTCAAGTTTAGAGACTCATAGTTCGACATGGTACTATTTTTGGAGTTTCGATGTTTTGACCTTTTTAGGGATTTTGATGTGTTTTGGATGTTTTGGATTTTGAATTTACAACTTTTCAAATTTTTTGTATTTTAGCTATACAATATTTATTTTTTTGGGATTTTTGGATTTTGCAAGTGTTTTTTGGATTTTTGATGAGGTTTTACGAATGTTTTAGGGTTTTTAATGAGATTTCAAATAACCTTAAGACATACAAGAATCCAATCTGATACAAGCGTAAAACATTTCCTCCAATGTGATGTGGTAGACTTCCTTGATATAGGTAGGAAAAATTGACCTTAGGAATGTGCCAAGTAGTACAAAGGGGAACACGATTCTTTACTATATCAAGCTATGATACAAGTGTAAATAGGTGATGGAATAAATAGGATGAATGATGCAATGGATGTATGTGATGTGAAGCATGATAAGCTAAAGAGCCAAAGTAGATGGAGGTGCTTATTTACACAAGGTGCATGCTTGCCAGGTTTTCACCAAGGTACTTTCCCAAAGCGCCACCAAAGTGATTTTCACTAGAGGATGATTTTTTATTTTATTTTTTTACTGTTTTCAATCCTTTTTCTTATTTTTTTGGATTTTTGGATTTTATTTTATTTTTTTCTAATTTCAGATTTACACCCTTCAAGCCTAGGCATAAATTTTTTTGAGATGTAGATTGGTGATTGGCTCCTACAAGGGTTCACCTTCAGGTGTTGATAGTTGGTATGCTCCTAATCCATAGCTTGTTGTGACAATGAATGGGCCCAACCAATTAGGCTCAAACTTTCCTTTACTATCCTAATCTGGAACATTCTTCTAATTCTGCTTGAGGACAAGATCCCCTACCTGAAAAGACCGATTGTTGATCTTCTTGTTATAGCTCCATTTCAGTCAGTTTTAGTATTCTTGTAAATGATTTAGGGCATCAAGACGACACTCATCCAGGAATTACAACTCATTCAACAAACATACCCTATATTCTTCATCAGTGATTAGATTCTGCAATGATACTCATAGTGAAGGAAGCTTGACCTTAATAGGTAGGATGGCTTTTGATTCATAAACCAAGGAGAAAGGGGTTGTGTTATGCCTTGCATAACCACCACATTTTATTTTGGAACAAAATGGGTTCCCCTTTTTCTTTTGTTTTCTTCACCTTTGGTTGTCTGGTTTGGTCCTAGGAGTTCTTTTGTTTTCCTCCTAGGTCTGTCTTTTGTTCTATCGGATTTGGTTCTACCTCAGCTAGAGTTGGGTTTCTTTTTGCTAAAAATTGAAGGCATGATGAAGAATAATGTATTTTCTATTCTTTTTGGGACTAATGGAGGCATTATTTTGCAGGATTAAATAATACATCTAACGCTATTTCTCAAAGAAGTCAGTTGGAAATCATGTCTCAATCATATTTGGCATAAAACTCCTCAAAGAATAAAGTCGTTGAGACCAAATGGATGTCTTGTCGACTGGCTATTATGTTCTATTAGTTTGAAATACACCAATCGCCTAGACATTTCGGTTGCCATGAGTTTTTATATATCTCTTCGACCCAAGGATGTCTTGCCAACGATTGTTCACAAGGCTGGCGTTGGGGGGGAAATGGTTTGCTTTTGGCATAACCTTTGGCCGACAAATGAATCTCTCGCCGAAAGGATTTGTCATCGGGGAGAAGTCTGGCTCATAGGTTGAGGTCTCATCGAAAGAAGTTGCACTCGCTAAAGGAAGTCTCGTTCAGTGTAATGTCTCACCGACCAAAGGTGGTCTCGCTAATAGGGTGTGGTTTTAGGCTAATTTCCCGACTCATGGTGGTCTCGTCGAAGGTTTGTTCCTTCGGTATGATGTCTCACTGACAGGGTGGACTCTTGTCGAAATGGTTTGAGCTCAGGGAGAAAGGAAGGAGTTCAGTGTGATGTCTCATCGACGGGGTAAGCTCTCGCCAAAATGATCTGAGCTCGCTGAAAGATTTTGAGTTCGGCATAATGTCTTGCCGACCCAATCAAGTCTTGCTGAAGGATTGTGCCTTCAGTGTAGTGTTTTGAGCTCAGGGAGAAGTCTCTCTGACTGAAGGTGGTTTCGCCGATAGTGGTTCACAAGAATATATGACTTCGGTAAGACTCCTGGCTAAGGGGTTTTGTTCTCTATGATGTCTTGTTGACTCATGGTGGTCTCGCCGAAGGTTTGTGGCATTGGTATAATATCTTTCCGAAAGGGTGAGGGCTCAATGAATAGTTTTTAACTCTTCGTTGTGACTGATGGGAACCTGCTATGACCTCCTTCCGACTGAAAAATGTCTTGCCAATGGAGAAGCACAACGATATGACTCTTAAGGACTCGGTATGACCTCTTGCTGATAGCGATAGTTTGGGCGATAATTTTGGATATCGATATAACTTTTGTAGCCTGATGTGAAGTCTTGCCGATAGTTCTAAGCTATGCCGACTGCTACTGTGAAGTATAATCACATTGGGGAGACACGGCTAGTGTCTCACTGACATGCAATTCTGTTTGAATAACTTTTGACCACCTAGAAAGCTTACATGGTATGTGTTCTACCAATCAGAGGAGGCTAAAGGTGAACCATTGGCAGTTTGACTGATTGACTATTCTTGTGAGGAAGATCAATAGAGCATAAACAACATGGACTTACTCTGAGATCAAAAGCGATGGATTAGCTTTGTGAACAATGGTGTGGGGATCTAACAGGAGAGTCAAGTGTTGTTTCCAAAGGGGGTCAACTTGCAGAAAGATCTAGAGCAGGAAGAAATCCGAAAGGAAGAAGAGGTCGTGAATCGCAGGGACAGCTGTGGTGTCTACTGGAAAAGGTAGATTGACATTAATGATAGTGCTTCAAAACATTCAAAGCAGCTCTATAGGGAAGTTCGAGGGTGGACACAGAGGCTAGAAGTTAATGCGATGGTTGCAAAAGATCTAAGGGCCATCCCTAGAGTGATCTTTCACCGACATGAACACGGGGGATGCACATTGAATGCAACATTAAATTTATTCCAAAAGATCTGAGGGCCGACCCTTCTATAACCTATTGATATTTGGTAAACCCTAAAATAGGGGCCAACACATTCTTTTTGGCACGTTCTATATATATGGCATTTTTTCCTCTTTTTAAAGGGGACTAGAGGAGAGAAGAAAAGGAGATACACAGAGGGAGATAGATTTTGAATAGGAGGATTTTTTCTGAAAGCAGAGAAACTTAAGAGTAGAATAGAGTAGGAGCTAGATTCAGTAGAGGCAGTAATGTATCTTTCAAGTTTTCTTAGTGTAGAAGGAGATGATTTGAAGAAATAGATTTTCTGTACACTGGTGATTGTGCCAGATTTGTAAATGTTTCTTATCTATTTCAGCAATAGTAGAAGCAACTAGATTTAAAACTACTTCATATTATGCTTTAGAATGGTAGTTACTTGGGTTAATCATTTGATTTGCAAAGCTTTCAAGGAATGAAATTTTATTTTATGTTTTGTCTAAATGGTGATTTACAATTTGTTGTTGAAGTTAGCACTGTGAATGAATGAAATTGTGTGTTAATCACAAGTTAATTTTATTCTCTAGCTTTTATTTAGGAATTCCTTGAAAGGTAACAAGTCTGGTTAAGTTGGATGAATTATCATTCTTTTCAGTTCCAAAGATTTTATCTATCTTTTTTTGTTTCTTTAAAAACCCTGGTTAAAGTAGGTTTAAGTATATGTTTTATCTCAGAACAATCTAGAAACTCAACACCAGCAGGCCCCTTGAACATTATAGTTCACATCAACCATTGAGTGAAATCAGCACAGTCGAGAACCGATTACCAAGACCTTGGGAGTTAGATATCCACACATTATTCTTATTCTTTCAGGAGAGCAGAATAGTAATATTTTGTTTAACTATTGTTGTGCTCATCTGAACCATCAATAGGTTGCACCTACAGGTGTGCAAATACTAGTTCTATAAGCCCATAAGGCAGGGTTTAACTACATATACTGATCACGACTAGCTTCATTGACCATATTCTTTAGAATTTTTAGAATGGTCTTGTTTGTAGCCTCAACTTGAATATTGTCGTGGGGGTAGTAGGGGGTAGAGAATTGATGTTGGATGTTAAATTTTTTGCATAGCTCTCTTCATGATTCTTGAAGGGTGTTCCATTATCTAAGATAAGGGCTTATGGAACACCATAATGGCAAATAAGATAATTCAAGATAAACTTGGATATTTTCTTTCTCATTATGTAAGTCATACGAATGGCTTCAACCTAATTGGTAAAGTATTCAGTGTTTGTGATGATGAATTTGTGGCCATTAGATGAGGTGGAAGTAATCTTTCCTATGAGGTCCAACCCCCACTATGATAAGGGCCAAGGTGTGACCATTGGTTATAACTCCTGAGCTGGAACATGGATAAGATCTCCATGTTGTTGAAACTGGAAACACTTCTACACATACTGATGAGCCTCTCTCTCCATGGTTGTCCAGTAGTACCACATCCTCAACATTTTCTTGAATAAGGTTATTCCACTAGAATGGGAATAAAAAATTCCTTCATGTAATTTTTTTAAGGCATTGAAAGCATCCTTTTGGTTGAGACATCGTAGTAATGTCCCCTCGATGCTTCTACAGTATAAGGTATCACCTAAGATGACGAATCAGGTTTCCTTTTTAACAAAGGTCTTCTAAAGGTTGGAGGTGATATCAGATGGAAGAGTACCTCTACTAAGATAAGTGAATATGTCATGATACCATGGGGATCCCAGACCAATGATTACACATGCAAATTCAAATTCAGGAATTTTGAAAGTCGGTACGAGAAGTTGTTCTACCAAGAATTCACATTGAAGGTCATTGTGTGGCATGCCTAATAAAGGCCCAATTGTCACCATGGAATTTGTTTCTCAATTGCTCACACGAGGTATTTACTCAAAAATTATATCAATGAAAAAGTCCTTGAGACTTTCTATCATCTTCTTATAAGGAGTGAGTTTATCATCCTTGGTTTGGTAGTCATCATTGACTTGGTTGACAATCAACTGTGAGTCCCCATAAACTTTAAACTCTTGTATCTACCATTGAACTACTATTCTTAGACCTATTATTAGAGCTTCATACTAAGCAATATTGTTAGTACATGGGAATGATAGCCGATATGAATTTGGAATATAGTCACCTTAAGGGGTGATAAAGAGAATACCCGCCCCTGATCCATGTTGGGTATATGATCCATCGAAGTACATTTTTCATTGATCTACTATATTGAGGAGAAACATTGATTCATTAGGAAACTCAAATACCAAAGGATTCTCCACATAAATGGGTGCTTTAACTAGTTAGTATGCAATAAATTTTCCTTTGATAGCCTTATGCTCCACATACTCTATGTCAAATTCATTCAAGATCAATACCCATTTGGCCATTCGCCCAGTGAGAGTTGCTTTGGATAACAAATAATTTAATGGATCGATCTTAGCAATAAGATTGATTTGGTGTGAAAGCATGTAATGTATGAAATTTTGTGAAACAAAGACCACCACTAAGCACGCCTTCTCAATGGATGAGTAATTCATTTGATACCCTACCAAGGTCCTGCTAATGTAATAGATGGCTCTTTCTTTTCCCATTTCATCATGTTGGGCTAGAAGAGCACCTAGTGTTACTGATGTAGCTGAAATGTATAAGATCAATGGATTGTTTGGTATCGACGACATGAGAATTGGAGGTGACAATAGATATTCCTTGATCTGTTGTAAGGCTTTATTGCACTTCTCATCCCACTTATATGTTATCCCTTTATGGAGAAGATGTGATAAAGGATGGATCTTGTCTGACAATTGTGCTATGAATCTCCTAATGGATTGCAACCTTCCTTGTAACCCTTTCATTTTATTTTAATGTATGTGGTGGATCCATGTATAAGATTACTTTTACCTTTGTCAAAGCTATCACTATCCCTCCTTGTGACATGATGTAGCCAAGAAGCTTCCCTGATGTAACCCCAAAGACACACTTTTTCGGATTTAGTCTTACCTTATATTCTTCAAGTTTGTCGAAGATGGGTCCTAATACCTCTATTTGCTCATTCCTTTTCTTTGATTTGGCCAAACTATTGTCCACATAATTTTCAACTATTTTGTGGATCATATCATGGAAGATTAGGGCCATCACCCTTTAATAGGTTGCTCTTGTGTTCTTTATCCCAAATGACATCATGTTATAAAAATATGTTCCCCAAGGAAAAGTGAATGCAGTTTTATGTTGATCCTCCTTAGCAATCATGATTTGGTTATAGCCTGAAAATCCATCCATGAGTGATAACATTTCATGACATGCAGTTAGATCGACAATGATGTTGATGTTAGGAAGAGGGAAATCATCCTTTGGACATGCTTTGTTCAAGTCCCTAAAATTTGTGCATATTCGAATGCCCCCGATGGGTTTGGTGACTAGTACCAGGTTGAAAACCCACTCAGGATACTTAATTGGTTGGATAAATCTGACCTCAAGGAGCTTTTGTAACTCTAGTTTAACCAATAATTTGCAATTTGAGGATGCATTTTTCATAGTTTTTGTTTGACTGGTTTGGCTTCAAGATAGACTGCTAAGTGATGCACAACCACTTCTGGATCGAACCCTAGCATATTTGTGTACAACCATGCAATTGTTTTTCTTCTTTCTTTTAGGAACGCTACTAGGATTTTTCGTTCTTCATCCAATGAGGATTTAGCATAGAAAGTTATCTTAGGTGCTTCTTTTGTTCCTACATTCGCTGGGGTAGCCTTCTCTGCCAATACTGCTGATTTTTTTGGATGCATTGCACTTAGGGGGAGATTGAATCCCTCATCCTTAGGTGCCTCAAATAGGTTTTCACCTTTGGATATTCTCTTTCTTTTTAGTATTTTGGGATCTAAAAGTGCCACGGTGTGGTTTTCACTTAAAGATCTGCATGTTATTCTCATGTCATCAATTTTGTGACTAAAGGATTCAATCGTCTCCCCATAATACACCTATGTGTCTAGCTCTATATCAAATCCCGCTTTGTGATCCCCACATGGTAAGTTGTCTCAGAGTCCTATGAATTATGAGCTTGCTTCATCATTTTCAAATATATCTAGAATTGGTGGTCCTCATTGGTCCCAATCAATGAGTTGGAAATATAGGCTTAATTCTATGGTTTGATCATTTAGGGTGAAATATGTTATGGATATCATAAAGAGAGAGATATTCTCAAAAAAATTGGCAACATCAAGGGGAAAGTCATCTAGGGTAGTATCACACGATGTTGGTAACCAAGAGGAAGTCTCAACCTGTTTAGTAGAATTACCTTTGCCAATAAGGGTAACCTTGCTAGTAGTGCATCCTAATCCAAGATTCTTTGGACGTCTCTTAGGAATGATTGGTTCTAGCAATCCATTGTCATTTTTTCCCAACTTTTCATTCTTGTTGTACCCCCATCCCATCATTAGTTGTAAACCTTTATTATCATCTTCCATGGGAAGAATGGGCATGGCTAGGTTGTCTCGATAGAGCAATTTAGATACATCTTCCTCATTGACATCCTCTTTGTTCAAGTCCCCCCATTTGGTGAAGGTTGTATATGTAGATGCAAGCTTTAACGTTTCATTCACTTTGTTGATAGGTGTGGATTTTCCATGAGATTTAGGGGAAAGAGGTAACTCACCCAACACAAAATTGTCCTTCTTTAGGTTATAATCTCCATAACCATTATCCTCGATAACTGCCTTGATATCAAGGATATTCTACACAATGGGTGTTTTGGATTTTGAGGTGGATGCAAGGGAAGATGGGTCAACAAATGAGGATGGGGATGTAGGACCTTCATCATTCTTGGGTATTTGGGGGATCTTGTGGAACTTAGTCTCAAGGTTCTTGCAATAGTAGAAAGGCTTGGGATCTCCATGGATAGTCACCTCTTTATCCTCAAAAGGAAATTTGACACATTGGTGATAAGTGAAAGCTACTGCTTGCATGGAATGAATCCATGGTTGACCAAGAAACATTTTCAGGGGAGATCAAGGTCTAACACTTGGCATGTGGTCTCGGCAATGATGTGTCCCACTTGGATGGGTAGCTTGGTGATGCCTTGCAACACTCATTCTTGATCATCATATGCTCTAATGGTTGTATTCTTTGTTTTCTCAATAAAATCCTTTGAATAACCCAAGTTCTTGACCAACCGAAGGGTGCAAATGTTTAGACCAGCACCTCCATCTACTAAGACTCTTTTAACCTTATTTTTATGAACAATGACCTCAAGATGTAAAGCATGATTATGAGATGGTTGTGTTGGTAGGTCTTGTTATGATAAGGTGAGAAGATGGGGTGTAGTGATATGCCCTACCATAGCTTGAAAATCCTATGTATCAATATTTTCAAGGACAAAGAAAGCGAATAAGGATTTTTCTAATATCTCCCTATGTGTAGGGGATAACCTCAATAGTTCCATAATAGAGATTTAGTCAGGGGTCTTCTTGACCTAATCTAGGAGACTATAGTTACTAGGGTTTGATGTTGGAAGTGTAGGTTGTGCCCTAGGTTGAGATGAGGCTCCTTGGATTGTAACCTTGCCATTTTGTGTGGTGACTCCACATTCCGTGCTAGGTCCTTTGACTGTGATGACTATTACAACATTGTCACAAGAGGCAACCACATTGGAATAGACATGTGCTACATTAGTGTAATTCTTCCCCTTTCCATTGTCATTTCCCTTGTTGTGATCTAGCAATGGGGTCTTGTATATATTAAGGTCTTGGTTACCAGTTGGTACATCCATAGATACATCTCCATTGTCAATAAGGTCTTGGATAACATTTTTCAGCTTCATACAATTTGATTTTTTGTGTTCTTTTATTTTTTGGAAATCACAAAGATCCTTTTCATTGTACCAAGGTGGTTTTTCTTGTGGTTCTTGGTAGTTTTGGAAATTGGGGAGCATAATCAAGTTTGACTGTACCAATTTTTGGATTACTGATTCAATAGGTTCCCCTAATGGTGTGTATTTGTGTTTAGGGTAGTTATTCCTATTGGGGGGTTGTCTTTGTTGAGTTTCAGTGTTATTGATATGATTATTCTATGGTGATGGTGTGGTTTGTTGTATGGTTGGTTGAGCATTGGTCAGTTGATTGGTGTTTGGCCTAGGAGCACTTATGACCACTTTAGCATCTACAATGCCATTATTCATCACGTTCTTATTCTTAGCCCAAACACGAGGCTTGTCATTCAAACTGGTTGATAGGTGGTTGTATCGATATGCTTGTGTGTTTCTCTATGAGATTAGGGATCTCTCGATGTTGAGGGCCCTAGGGACAAATTCATCATAAGTGATAATACATTTCATCTTTAAGTGGAAGGATAGATCCTCGTCAACATTAGCAATGATAATTCCTACTTGTTGTTCTTCAGGAATGGGCCACTTGCTCTTACTAGCTCTTTTCCTCCATCATTGTAATAATTTAGAGAAGGATTCTTCTTTATTTTTCTTGAGTTTTTATAACTCTTCTAAGCTTAAATCCATGTCAAGATTGAAGGAGAAGTTGTCTATGAATCTATCAATGATTTCTTGGAAGGTTTTGATACCTAAAGGTAATTGTTAAAACCAATTGATGGTTGGGCCTGTCAAACTTCATGGGAAGAGGTGCATCAAGTAGGAATCATTGTAGGCAACCTCCATACAGATGACGTGGAATTATTTGATGTGATCCACAAGATTTCCCCTCCCTTTGTATTTGTCAAATTTAGGGACCTAAAAGCTGGGAGGGAAAGGTATCATTGTGATGTTCCTATTGAATGGATATGGGCACAAGTTTTGTTATGTATGGGGAGTCTTTGTTTTTCCCATTTGAATGTCCTACATTTGTTGAATTGGTGCCTTGAGTTGTGATTCCATATCATCTTGTGGGTTTGGTGGAGGAGAATATGTTGCATACTGTGGTATGGTGGATGAATTGTACATGGGATTTTGATATGATGGGGTGTTGTATGGTGTATAGGGGGTGTTTGATATTGTGAAGGTGATGGTGGTATAGGTGTATATGCTCCTAACGTGTTTGGATTGAAAATGTTTTGTTGAGGATTATAGTATAACCCTTGTTGTTGTTTTTGTTGTTGTGCAAGCACTTGTTGTTGTTGGGAATATTGTTGGGCTAGTAATGCTTGCTATTGGGCTTGTTGTTGTTATTGTACGATTAAGGCTTGTTGTTGAGCTTGTTGTTTTTATTGTTGTTGTTGTGCACTAGGGCTTGTTGTTGAGGTTTTTGTTTTTGTTGTGTGATTAAGACTTGTTGTTGTGCTATTAGGGCTTGTTGTGAGCTTTTTGTTGTTACAAAAATTGTTGATAAGCCTATTGTGCTTGTTGCAAAGCTAGAGTTGAGCTTGTTTCACTTGCTATGTGGAGGTTTTTTGTTGTTGTGATACATGAGATGGGATTTGGTTGATCATGTTGTGAGTGGGTAGTGGTTGTTTTGTGACAACATTCCTTGTAAGATTGTCGATTGGGAGGGAGGAATGTAGGTTTGGTACACCATTTGATTTTGCATGATTTGGGGGACCAATGGTAAAGATGATGATCGTGCCATTTGGTATTGCGATGTCAATGGTACATTCTGTAATGTTCCCATTTTGGCCCTACACTCTTCATTTGGATTTAGCCTATTTCCATAAATCCGTAGGCTAAGCTGAGGTGGAAAATTAGGGTTTCCTCTTTCAGATACTACTCAGTTGGCGTTCTGAGGTTGTTGTGCAGACTTACTATTTATAGCAGTTCACTATTTTTAGCAAGTCTATCTTTTGGCAGTATCTGTCTAGCAGCAGTTCAATCCTTTGCAGTTCAATGTTCAGTTTGGCTTTCTGTTGTTTTGATGTGAACTTACTATTTATAGCAATTGGCTATTTTTAGTAAGTCTATTTTTGGCAGTAGCATCATCAGCAATTCAGCTCAAGTCATTTTGCTATCCTTCAGTTTTAGTTTGGCTTTGGTTATCTCCATGGATTAAGTTTTATACTTAGTCATTTTTATGTTTCTCAGTTGTACCCCCACGCCTAGGAATGATCACTTCATGTTGTTTTTAAAAGGGGGTCATTAAGGGGTCAATGGTGCATTTAATGAATTATTAAATGCTTTATTGTTGCAAAGTGAAGTTGGATGCCTAAAAGAGGTTGATTAATATTTTATTATTTCAAAAAGTGAAATGCTTAAAGTGGCATTCCTTTTTGGAAGTTGAAGTGATTCAACTTCTTGGAATTTGAAGAGTCTCTTGTTGCTTCATTTTCCAATTGAAGCTTATATATTGCTGCTGTTTGAAGAGCTGATTATCTTTGGAAAAAATATAACGTTATGTTGCTGGTTTGAAATCCAGAATCCGGCTAAGGGATAGCTTAGCAAATTTACTCCACTCTTCGGGCCTGAAACTATGGTTCCCTAGGTGGTGGACTGAGAGTGTGCTTCATCCAGAAGTACATATTGAGCGTTATTGTGGAGTTTTGGTGAGATATTTCCAATTTTTATGTTGCTGGTTTATCATGGCTAAAAGTGTTTTTTGTTGACAGTTTTTTGAGCAAATTAAATATCATTCTGGGTATGTTTGCAAAGTGGTTCTAGACCCAAGGCGACCCCTTCCACAAGAGATTGGAATTTATTTCCAAGTCTTTGATTTTTTATTGCTAAATCGCCCTTTTCAAGAGCTGTACCATCTGTAGAGCATTGAGAATTGTGCCATAAATTAATGGATGACTTTTGAGGCTGTTTCTTCATCTTGTCATGGGCGCCTATCCTCCAGAGGTTCATTGCACTTCGTTTCACGCCATTCGGAGGTATTTTGGTGAAGTTATGAGCATTTAATTAATTCTTATAGTTGCTGGTTATTCATTTCCAGAATTGCAGATTTATATCAGACTTGTTTCAGTTTGAATTTCCAGTCCTTTCTTCATCAATAATTGCTACTAATAATCATGGAATCATTCAGAATCTTGGTGCTTTGAAAACATTGTAATATTGATGTAATTTGCAGCTCTCTTTCTATATTGTAAGACTGTAAACAGTAGTACTGTTCCAGTCCTTTATTGCTGCAATTATTTTCTATTTCTCACATTAAGTACCCCTGGATGGTTTATCGCCAAAGGTGGATAAAGAACATTCTAAAAGCTTATATCTATTCTATTTGCAGCTGTTCTTATTCTTTGTAAAGCTAGTTAGTAGTACTAACAACTTCTTCCTTTACTTGCTGCAAATTTTATATCTGTTTTACACTCCCACAATTGAGTGGTTGAGTTTTAGAATAAACATATATCTTGTTTGTAATTTCCCCCCATGTTATAAGTGGTTGTGTGGACAGTATTCCCCCCACGTTAATAAGTGGAAGAGTGGATTTAAAGGCTGGCTTGCCGCCTAATAATTGTTGTAAACTCACCCACTGAATAAGTGGAGTATTCCCACCGCTTGTGGATCCTGCACCACAGATGAATTGTACTTTCAGCTCTATTTATGCCTAATGATCCTCTGACCATATGCTATCACCTCGCCCACATTGGGATCTTGGTGAACATTCTTGGTTAGAGTTATCTTCTTTGCTAGTTTACATTTTGGAGCTAACGCTAATCAGTGTTTGGTTGCTGATTTGAATGTTAATTTTGGGAAAAAATTAATGGGGAATATTTCAGTGGTATCAGAGCAGAAGATCCTGCCATCCTGTGGATCAGTGCTTCATGTTTAGGCAGTTGAGTGACAGATATCTCCGGTACTACATCGAAAGTTAGAGCAGATTCTAGTTCAGCTCCTTGTGGTATCCAAAAGTTGGAAATTAGGCATGGCTAATGAAGAAGAGATGAAATTGGCAGAGGCATTGTATATGGCTGGAAAGAGACTTGGTAAAGAATTTCAGTCAAGAGAAAATGAAAAGAATATTCTTCATTTGTTAGAACAATGTTTGAGACAAGTAAAGCCATCACCTTCAGAGATAATGGAGTTGGCACTAGCTCCTTCAGTGAATTCTTTGAATCAGCCCTATTGGTTGGGGCATCCTGATGAAGAGACCAAGTTGCTGATTTCTTCTTGTTTCATGGAGATAATAAGAATTGTAAATCCCCATTTGCCTTATGATGTTGAAACCACAAAGATCATATTAAATATGATAGTGGAATGTTTTCAAGATTTGGATGAAACTTGTAGTAGCTTGTTTTCAAGAAGAGCTGCTGTTTTAAAAACATTTTCTGAAGTTGGTGCTTGCATCTTATTGATAGAATTTGAGATGGAGAATCAGATTTATCACTTGTTTAATTATCTTTTCAGCTCGACCTGGAGTGAGCAAGAAGAGAGTATGCTTGCAGCTGTCATGAATGTTCTAATCTCTACAATTAAAGAAGCTGATAGTCTTCCTGAAAGTGTCCAAACTCTTCTCTTGGATGCTTATAAACGTGAAGAGCAGATTTCTCCCACTGCTGATTTGTTAGTTAAAGAAATTTTCAGTCAATGTGAAGATAAGTTGAAACCATTTTTGAATAAGACTCTTGTGAACAAAGAGGAGGATGAAAGTTGGAATCCCTTTGAAGACATTGCAAAAGTTCAAGGGGTATCTATGGATTTGCACTCATCCAAGCATTCTGTAAAAGAATGTAATGTGTCAATGGAAGCCTTGAAGACTAGTGAGGTACTCTTGTTTTCTACAGAGGAGAACAGTGAGTTGACTTGTGTTAAGAAGCCTCATGTTGAAGATTCAAAGAAAAAACTTTTGGAAACAAAAGTTGAAACAAAGATGCATGAAGAGGCCATAAGTGTAGATCCAAATGAAAGAGAAGTTCGATTAGTAGAAGATATGTGTTCAATCAGCAATTTGCTTCTTCACAATTCTAGAGAATGTTGGTTTGAAAGTCAAGTCAAGGAGGAGAAGAAGAAAGAGGAAGATGAAGTTTCTTCCCACTTCAAAGTTGATTTGATCAATTCTTTTGAATCATGTGTAGGAGACAACATGGAAGGTGAAGTTTCTAGTAGTTATAAGGCAGATTTTTCTTCACCGGAAATCAAGCTAAGGAAAAAAGCTAAGGAATTGGAAGGCACTATGGATGGAATGATGAAGAGTGTTCACCACATGCGAGACAAGTTGAGGAGTACAACTCAAACCATTTTTGAAATCTTTATCCATCAAAGTTGTTCTACATCATCTCAGCCAGTATACAATGATTGCAGCTCAAGTTCACGCATTGCTGATAATGGAATTCAAATTTTGTCAAATCTTGATAGAATTCATAGACATGTAGAACAGATGATTTATGATGTGCCTAGGGGAGAAGTTGTATGTTGCATTTCTATTGATGACATGAAGTCCATTAAATTTGCCTTGGAGGAAATTAAATCTAGTCTTTTGCACATCTTTCATGACAAAGACTTAGTGGCCAATATTGCTGACAAGGCATTGGAGTGGCATGAGCTTACCAAAACAAAGTTGCAAGAAGTGCATGAGACTCTAATTGAAGCAGAGAATCAGATTTCTGCTGTTCAATATTCATGGGAGCAAGAAAATAGAAGAAGAGTAGAGGAGCTTCAAGAAATTCTTGATGAGTTTGATCTCATACAAGAAACATATGATTTGGAATGCTGTCCTAAGAGACCAAAGCATTCAAATTCTCAAGCTTATCAAGCTTTTGACAATCTCTTGTATGAAGAAGGTTCTAGTAAGGTTTATGTAAATCCTCTTTTTGAAAATGACGAAGAAATTGCTTCAGAGATTACTGAAGAAGGGGATTTGAGTTTGTCTTCCAGCATTGGAGAGTTAATACGTGAGTTGCACGAAATTGAATCTACTGCTGCTCCTAGTGCAACCATTCAGCAAGAATTGGTAACTCTTGAAACACAAAGAAATGAAGGCATTCTTATTGTTCATCAACAAAGAGTTGATGGGTTTGTTGATGAAGGTTTAATTTATTTTTTGATGAGGATGCTTGTGAGACTCATATCAGATTTTAGTTCATCACCATCTTCTCTTAGAGTGATAGATTTCAGAATTGTATTTGATGAAGGATTCATCGAATCTTTTCGGCAAGTCATATCACAAGATTCTAGATTTGATTTCTTCAATGAACAAAGGTTGGTTGAATACTTCTTGGAATTTCAAGAAGTGGCATTGTAGATGGAACGAGTGAATCAAAGGATTCGTGTGAGAGCAATTATCAGTTTGAGAAGTGGTTCTTCATGGTTGTTAGTTTGGGATCCTGGCATTACTTGGGAAGAAGGTAATTTCAAAATAGATAGACCAGCATATAATATTCAGAGTGTAGTTGTGACCATTTGCTTATGTGTTGGAAAATGTCTTCAATTGAAAAGCAGTGTTTGGGATCTCAAGCATTTTCTTTTGAAGAATGGAATGCATAAAAAGAAGGTTGGATGGAGAGATAAGTGTCAAAAATTCTGTTTTATGTTTGCTGCTCCCTTCTTTCTATGTCATTGCCTCTTTATTTTTGATCATACATTGGTGTTCTGGGAAGAAAATATGATCAGAAGTTGGTTTGTGGTGGCATGGGGTCTCTTGCTAAAGGTGCCACCAGTGTGGTTCATGAGCAGTTATGCTCATTTTGATAAAAAATTCTTGTGTTGCAGCTGCTGTTTGTCTTCTTGGATGCTGATTTTCCAAAAATCGGATCTCAAGATGATTATTTCAGACCTCTTAGAAAGCTGGTTATTTCATTTCCAGGCCTCTCCACCTCCTATTTGGATTGAATTTCTGTCACAAATGAGCAAGGGAATGTTTCAGTATGGTCAAAGTTCAAGTATGGGTTGTTCATTGATGGTTGACAATGAATTTTGTGGTACCAAGTCATTAATTACTTTTTGGGACAGCGAGTTATTAGCTGATTTGATTTGTCAAATTGAGACTCTTGATGTGAGACATGTGAATATTTCTTGGAGTTCTTTCAGTGAAATTAGTTTGCTTCAAAGGAAGCATTGTGCATCCTCTTGGATAGGGATGGAGTGTGGAGTGTTGCTCTTGTTTTGGCATTGGTTTAGAAGCATGTTTGAAAATATTTTTGTTGCTGATCAGAATTATGACAACAAGATTTGGAGGTCCTACAGACTGATATGGGACCCGAGCACTAACATGTTTGGTGCATTGTCTTTTGTGGATTGTGACATGTTGATCCACTTTGAGTATTCAATTGTTTTAATCAGAGTAGCACAACGGATTAGAGGAACGGTGTTCCTGAGAAAGATTTGGAATCCTGGTATCACTTGGGTTTTCTATTCCACAGTTGAAGATGATGAAGCCAATGATGGTCTTCTAGAATTTATTCCCATGATGTTTCAGTTTAATTTTAATCTAGTGATTTCTTGTGTTGGCATCCAGTAGTGCAGTGCTTACATCAGTTGGTGCTATCCTTCTCCTAGGATGATTTGGGACCTTGGGATCCTATTTGGCATGGTAAAGATCAAATTGTTTCTTTGGAGTGTGATGGCATTGCTTGAGGACAAGCAATTTTGGGAAGGGCGGACTGTAGTGTCCCCATTTTGGCCCTACACTCTTCATTTGGATTTAGCCTATTTTTGGAAATCCGTAGGCTAAGCTGAGGTGGAAAATTAGGGTTTCTTCTTTCATATATTGCTCAGTTGGCGTTCTGAGGTTGTTGTGCAGACTTACTATTTATAGCAGTTCACTATTTTTAGCAAGTCTATCTTTTGGCAGTATCTGTCTAGCAGTAGTTCAATCCTTTGCAGTTCAATGTTCAGTTTGGCTTTCTGTTGTTTTGATGTGAACTTACTATTTATAGCAGTTGGCTATTTTTAGTAAGTCTAATTTTGGCAGTAGCATCATAAGCAATTCAGCTCAAGTCATTTTGCTATCCTTCAGTTTCAGTTTGGCTTTGGTTATCTCCATGGATTAAGTTTTATACTTAGTCATTCTTATGTTTCTCAGTTGTACCCCCACGCCTAGGAATGATCACTTCATGTTGTTTTTAAAAGGGGGTCATTAAGGGGTCAATGGTGCATTTAATGAATTATTAAATGCTTTATTGTTGCAAAGTGAAGTTGGATGCCTAAAAGAGGTTGATTAATATTTTATTATTTCAAAAAGTGAAATGCTCAAAGTGGCATTCCTTTTGGGAGTTGAAGTGATTCAACTTCTTGGAATTTGAAGAGTCTCTTGTTGCTTCATTTGCCAATTGAAGCTTATATATTGCTGCTGTTCGAAGAGCTGATTATTTTTGGGGAAAATTATAACGTTATGCTGCTAGTTTGAAATCCAGAATCCCTCTAAGGGTTAGCTTAGCAAATCTACTCCACTCTTCGGGCCTGAAACTATGGTTCCCTAGGTGGTGGACTGAGAGTGTGCTTCATCCAGAACTTTTTGAGCAAATTAAATATCATTCTAGGTATGTTTGCAAAGTGGTTCTAGACCCAAGGCGAACCCTTCCACAAGAGATTGGAATTTATTTCCAAGTCTTTGATTTTTTATTGTTAAATCGCCCTTTTCAAGAGTCGTACCATCTATAGAGAATTGAGAATTGTGCCATAAATTAATGGATGAATTTTGAGGCTGTTTCTTCATCTTGTCATGGGCGCCTATCCTCCAGAGGTTCATTGCACTTCGTTTCACGCCATTCAGAGGTATTTTGGTGAAGTTATGAGCATTTAATTAATTCTTATAGTTGCTGGTTATTCATTTCCAGAATTGCAGATTTATATCAGACTTGTTTCAGTTTGAATTTCCAGTCCTTTCTTCATCAATAATTGCTACTAATAATCATGGAATCATTCAGAATCTTCGTGCTTTGAAAACATTGTAATATTGATGTAATTTGCAGCTCTCTTTCTATATTGTAAGACTGTAAATAGTAGTACTGTTCCAGTCCTTTATTGCTGCAATTATTTTCCATTTCTTACATTAAGTACCCCTGGATGGTTTATCGTCAGTGTGGATAAAGAACATTCTAAAAGCTTATCTATTCTATTTGCGGCTGTTCTTATTCTTTGTAAAGCTAGTTAGTAGTACTAACAGCTCTTCCTTTACTTGCTGCAAATTTTATATCTGTTTTACACTCCCACAATTGAGTGGTTGAGTTTTAGAATAAACATATATCTTGTTTGTAATTTCCCCCCATGTTATAAGTGGTTGTGTGGACAGTATTCCCCCCACGTTAATAAGTGGAAGAGTGGATTTAAAGGCTGGCTTGCCGCCTAATAATTGTTGTAAACTCACCCACTGAATAAGTGGAGTATTCCCACCGCTTGTGGATGCCTGCACTAGCAGATGAATTGTACTTTCAGCTTTGTTTATGCCTAATGATCCTCTGACCATATGCTATCACCTCGCTCACATTGGGATCTTGGTGAACATTCTTGGTTAGAGTTATCTTCTTTGCTAGTTTACATTTTGGAGCTAACGCTAATCAGTGTTTGGTTGCTGATTTGAATGTTAATTTTGGGAAAAAATTAATGGGGAATATTTCACATTCTGACCTTAATCCAATAGATTTGAAGGGTTCCCTTAAAAAATGTGTTGAGGGTTTTGTTGTTGATTTTGATGTGCGACCAAGGCATTAGCTTAGTTGATGGGGTTTGTGATCAATGTGTTGCTTTGATTGGGATTGATGTTGTATTGGGCCGATGTGGATGGTGGATTGACTTGAGTGGTTTGGGTAACCACTTGTTTTGATGTGTCAATGGGATTGTTGGAATCACTTGCTAAGGGTTGCACTTGTGTGAGGGTGTTAACTTGCCCTTATTGTCCTATGTGAGGCACTTGGTTCACATTACCTTGAGTAATGTTGGGCATACTTTGGCTATTTGTGATGATAGATTAAGATGGTTGCACTTAAAATGTTGAGGCCATTGTGGTGTTATGGAATGTAAGTGGTTTGTGTGGATGTAGAGGGTGTTCTGGAATGGTGGAAAAAGAATAAGATGGGGCCCCAAAGGTTGGTGTCCAAGTTGTGTCTTGGGGAAGATTGGTGTTTTGGATACCCAAAAGTGTGTTTCTCCCTAAAGGGAGAGTGTGACCAATATCAGTGGCAATCCTAGTTGCAAGGCTAGGAGTCAATGTTTGACTTGGCACAAAGGATGGAGTTAGTTGATTCATAAATTGGGTTAATCCTTGTGTCAAGTTTTGTGCGAGAAAAGTTGAAGCCACATTATCTAAGGTTTGATGATCTTGTTTATACTCAAGGAGTTCTTCCTTGGTGAGCTCAAGTGGGTTGTTTGTGACATCTTCTACCTCATATGGTCCCAATGGATCTTGTGTTTGTTGTGAGGGGGTAGAATGGCTCCTTGGATCAAATTATTTTGGGTTTGGATCACTTGTGGTGGATGTTACTTTGGTTTGTTCCATGATTCTCTTATGTCGTGATCTTGTTGTAACCATAAATTGTGGGTCACCTATGGGAGAGGTATGTTGAGATTTATAATGTTGAAAATCTCTAGTTGAATCAAATTTAAAAGGGGCCCTCTAAGTTATTTTGGACCAATGATGTAAGAGGTTGGATGCTTTGATGTTTATGGATAAAGGTGTTAATGAACATGTAAATCTTCAAGCTAGACTTGTGACCTTAAAAATAAACTAGTCCAGTAATGTGATAACCAAGTCAACTAAGTTCATGGAAAAGGATCCATTTCACACACAACATAGCTAAGCTAGGTGATTGATTTGAGGATGTCTAAGTCTAAAAAGTGTTGGTGTGTCCAAAAGTTCCTAAAATTGTTTGGTGAAAATTAGATGTCAAATATGATGAAGGTGAGTGAAATGTTTTGACCCAAAATGTTAACCTAAAATGAACCTTTGTTTTGCAAGACCAAGATAGTGAGAAACATGCTATACCTCTAAAGTGATAAAACCCTGAGAACCCAATGATTTTGGTAAAATAGAACTGAATGATTTTGGAAATAGAACCTCAATTATTGGAGAATAGAACTCAATGATATTGGACTCAATGTTTTGCAATACTTTCCTTGTCTCAATTTGCTTGTTTTGGAGAGTCAACATTTGAACATACATCAATGTGAGGTGTTGATTTGATTTAATCTTTGCTTAAGTGAGGTTGTTTCATTACCACATCAAGAAAGTCTTATTTAAATTTCAAACTAAAATTTCTATGTCAAAGCAACCTTCATTTCACAAAGTCCATTATGTGAAAATCATGAAGCTAAGGCCATAGTTCCCTATGTTAACTTTGGAAAGTGTGGATTTAGATATAAGCCTACATATTTAAAAGTCTCTAAGGATAAAATCCTTAGGACTAGCATCAATATTAGAACTTTTCAAAAGGTATCCATACTTGATCCAAATGGTTTGAAATTTGATAAACTTGTTTATGTGTGTTTAAGTTGTTTTGGAATCAAACAATGTGTCAAACATGATTCACAAGCAATAACATTCTTAGCTCAAGTGGGAACATTCTTCTTGGTAGGCTTGCCTCATGCCCTTTGTAGTATAAGAGATGATTTTACGTGAAATTTAGGACAAAGTGTAAAGTTATGTTAAGAATGAAGTTTTAACCTCTACACTTCAACCAAAATTGAACATGGCAAGTAACTTCTTGGAAGTAAATTCCAATGCACCACTTTAAAGAACTCTTTGGATGGAAAAAGTTGACCACTATTTAAACAAGGTTTTAATGACAAAAATTTGAGAACACCTGTCATTTCACTACTGTTTGTTGGCCACTTAAGGATCTTCAACCATTCCCTTCCAATTAAGGAGATGGATTAGGTGCAACACGTTGACACCTTAGGATTGAAGGTACTTTCTCATGATTTCCCAACCTTTGATATAGCCTGTTGGTAAACATGCTTCAAGAACTTGCCTATGAGCTTTTTGCTACAAAATGTATCTCATAGTAATCCCTCTCTTAAGGGTGACTCAAATCATGAAAGTACACTTGCCTATTTCTCTTCACCCAAGATCGCACAAGGCGTGAGGGGAGTGGATATGTACCACAAGTGTACACAAGCAACAAAAAGTATACTTGAGTGTTTCTCCTCAACCATGATCTCATGAAGAGAAAGGGGAGTGGATACACACTTCAACTATATACACAGGCAAAACAAACACTCATTCATTTTAACCCCCTAAAGCTAAATGACTTCATTTTAAGCACCAATGGAAGTGTTTGATTATTTTGTTCAATTTTAAGCCAACATTGCAAAATGAGGATGTAGGGGTCCAATTTTAACCAAATTTGAAAGTTAATTTTAAACCCAATGGAAGTTTAGTTAGTCCTAGAACATAAAACAAAGCAACATATAATGGGTTATAATTGTCCCATAAGTGTAAAACCATTTTTTTACAATGCATGGATGAATGGTAGTATGCTTCTTCACTTTCAAATTTGCAAAGCCAGTTAGCCTCAAAAACAAAAACCAGATGTCAGTGACATGTTAGAGAGCATATGAAATAAAAAATTTAAATCACATGTCAAAATTAGCTCTTTGTTTTGTTTACCAATAAAAAGCTTCGCTGAAATCAATTGTGTCACTGAATTTATCAAATGTGTCACCATATTAGAGGTGTGTCACTCTGGTGAAAATCACGTGCGTCGCTCTATAGTAAAATAGTGACATCAATTGTGTCACTATAATGCATGCGTCGCTATAATAAAAATAATGATGTTAGTAAAAACCACTTTAGTGTCGCTATATTAAATATGTGTTGACAAAACTAAAATATGCATCATTGAATTAATTATGCGTCTCTAAATTTAAACCAAAGTGTGTTATTGTATAGCAACGCATAGCAGGTGAATTGTTGAATCCATCAAGAGTGTCGATGTATTTGCAAACACAAGAACACATGAATCTAAAGAGAAATTCATCAGATTTAGTTAGTATAGCCCTCCTAGCACCAAAATGTGACCAAAGTCATAGTGTGAACTAAATGCGATAGATCCAAATGAATTTATACCCTATTTAATCCCCTAAGCAATGATCCCAATAAGATATTTGAAATTTCAAAGAACAAGAACCCATTTAAATAACATGAAATTAACATGAAATGATAGGTAAATCTATTCTAAGACCTCAAATCTTATCCTATTGGGGGAGTGGTGTTGCATTGATTTGGAATGGCAACCCTTTCCCAATCCCTTGGATAATATGAGCTTGTTTCAATCGATTTTATTGAAGAAAACTGACGAAACCAATGAGATATGAATGAAACATGGTATGAAACTAGTTTAACATGATAAGATGAATGCTAAATGTTAAAATTCCTTATAAAATGGATGCAATCTATGCTAAATGGAAACAAAATTCAAAGATATAAGCCATGGATGCAAACCATGCTAAAATGTATGCAAGCTAATCTAAAATGGAAGCCATTAATGGATGCTTATGCTAAATATGGATGAATACTAAATTAAAATGCTAAAAGTGTTCAATATGGATGCAAGTGAGTATGAATTTCAACAAAATAACTTTGCTATCAAAATATGGATCCATTTCTCTCCAAATAGTGATGTATTTATAGGAAAGCAAATGAAAAATCAATGGATGAGATTGATTTGATCAATCAATAGTCAATAATGAAAGGAGGGAGAAACATGGATCAAGGATTCTCATCAATGAATGAGAATCAATGATCACATGGATCAAGGAAGGATCAAGGGATAAGAATGACTCAAACAAAAACACATTGTAACAACTTTCAAAGTTTGTTACAAATTTTTTTTTTTTAAATTCCTTTTTGGAGCCAAATAGGAGAATATTCCCCAAGCAAGTGGATTGGAGGGAAAATTAGCAATTTAGTAATTAAAGCTAAATTTGAATGTGCAAGATGGAGAATAATATGATATTCATTAAATAATCAACTTATTTAATAAAAAAGGAGTTCAAAATGACATTTAATTAAATAATAAAGATTATTTAATGAAATGAGAGGAAACAAGGTTTAAATTAAATAATTTTATTTATTCAATTAAATAGTGTGCAATGTTAGTGCGAGAGGGGGTGAATTAACCCAATTAGGTCAATTAGATTAATAGGTGAAAATGAGGCATTTGATTAAATAACTAGGTTAATTTAATCAAACAAGTGAAAAGAAGATGGGTTTTAGGAAAAAATGATGTTAATGATCAAATTCAAGTGTGTAATACCATTTAGGACATTTTAAAGTGTCTATAATTATAAGGCCAAATGTAGAATAATTAAACAGGGAAAATGAAGCAAATGAGCCTTCTACGATTATAACGAAAGGATATGAATCCTCTGCCTCACCCATCGCTTCACTTGCTCACAACACTGGTGGGTAGGAAGAACTAGAAACATAGGAAGCACAACCTATAGCTTCCATGGGTCAACCCGTAGCAAAAGATGCACCTAAAAATCTTACTTCTACCAAGAGCCTCTCTAAGTCTAGGCAGCAACAAAGAAAGAGTGCAACCTCCACTTCTGCATCTAAGAAAAGGAAAAGGAATTCAACATAGCTAGAGACGTGATCACATCACCTCAAAAAGAAGGGCTCTAAAAAGGATAAGGCCAATACTAATAAAGAGAAAATTGTTGAGATTGAAACTGAGACAAAACTAAATGGGAGAAGGTGCCCAATGAAGAGAAGCAACCAAAGACATTGCAACCCCTATATTTAAGTAGTAGTACAAATTATGACTCTGAGGACCTATTTATGGCTAGAAAGAAGAAAAGACCTCAGGATAGCCTTGTCTCTGAGGAAGGGTTTGTTTCACCTAATGAGGTTGATGGGGAATTTCTTTTGGAAAATGAAGAAGAGTTGTTTATAGAAGAGAAAGATGATAACAAGGAGTTAAAGGTAGCTTTGAAAAGAATAAAGGACTTAGAAGAATAACTCAAATACATCAACAAAGGGAAAGTGAAATGGACACCAATATTCAAGAATTGGAGAAGAAACTGCATAAATTTGAGCAACAAGGGTCGAGGTTAGAAAGATTAGCACAATTGGCTATAGTTGAAATAAAAAAATGGACTCAACAACCTATGAACCCAATTGAATAACTAAAGACACCTAATTCCCCTACTATGGTGATACTAGGTATTGAGTTATAGAACAGAACAAAATAATTCTCCAAAAAAAAAAATATTGGGGGAAGGAAAAATTAGAGTTATTGTCATCTCATGCCAAAATAATTGATAAATAGGAGGTGGAAATCAAGAAAGTGGAGGTAAGGATAGATGAAATTGTGGACAAGACAGTCTAATTATTGAGGTGTAGACCTCCAACTAAGGTATATACTCTATTTTTGCAAGAAAAAATTCTCACTTTTTAGTTCAACCAACACATTAGTGACCTCACTATCTCATTAAATACACCTACACTATTTTTCAAAGTATTCTAGTAGTGTACATTAGAAATGCAAGATTAGTTGTGTGAATTATATTTGCACAACCTGATCCTTCCCTATGAAACTACATGGAACCCACTTATGTTTTTGGGAGATGTTCATATCAAAGCATTATATTCTTACATCCAAATTGAACATCTAAGGGGATAGTTGCATAAATAATATCAAGAAAGAGAAAAATCATCCCCTCTTAAATTGAGGGAAGAATTGAGAGACCCAAAAATAGTGGTGGATCGATGGATAGATCTTATAGAGAGGAGGGGCAAAGAAAATACTTTATTATAGGGATAAGGATTATAAGAGGTTCCAGGAACTTGCAACAAAGAAAATTGGGGAGGCACTCAAATTTTCTCAAAATAGATAGATAAAACTTACACCAAAACTTAAAAAGAAGGAACCTCATTCCATATTCAATTATGTAACAACAGTCAAAAGGGCACATAAGTACATAATATTCACCCTAAAAAATGGAATCACTTGGATTCCCCTCACTTTTCATCCTCGTCTTCTTCTATTTCCCATCCCACATTGGACATGAAGGAGATAAGAGATAGATGTAGTAGAGGAAGCTAGGTGGGAAAAGATATTAGATCAACAAGGCTTTTAATTGAAGTAGAGGACAAGGGTAACTAGAGTAGTTAACTATAGAGACACTGCATTGCAATACAACCTTTGACCCTAAACTTTCTTGATGACAAGTAATAAGTTAAGTTAGGGGGAAATGATGAGCCTTGGAATTGACTAGTTTCTTCTTGTAATTTTATGTTTTCTATTTGATTTTTTGATAAGCTTTGAAGATATTAAATTAAAACCTTTATATACCTTAAAGTATTTCAAAGAATTTAAAGGTTATGTATGTGGTATTAATTAATGTATGCATGAGTTTCAAATGCATATAAGTTTAGTAGAATTTCTTGATTAATTATACTAATTAACTATGAAATGTTCCTTTAAAAATAAGACTAACCCCTACAACACAAAGACTTGTCAACCCACAACAAAGGGGTGATGCTTCAGTACAACAAAAGAGTCAATTGATTACATCATTAGCATGCTTTCCAGAATAGGATGAAGATGACAATTGTAGGACATGGACATAGTTACCCATGTGGTATTCCATTTTCTCAATAAACCTGAAGGAGGAAGAAGTATGTTCTAACAAGGAATATTATTTATGATAGGGATGCTCTATCCAACACATTCCTATGTTATAACAACCTTCTTAAAAGATGAAGAATCCTTATTTTATTTTGACACTTTTTTTTCCAGCAATTAGTTATTTCTGTTAAGATTTAAAGACTCAAGTCCTCTTCCTATCTTCTTGGAAGAGTTGGTGTTTGTTTGATATTTCATTTATAATCTTATAATAATCAGACTCTAACATACCCTATTTAAGGTGTTTTGTTGAGAGACCGAGAGGATGTTAGAACATATGCTAGATCTTTGTAGAGGACTAGATTGAATAACAGTTTCTACATTATGTTTTTGATGTCTAATATATTATAATAAATAATATTTATCTTGATATATGATTTGTTGAGTTAATTGAAGAAGATACTGTGGAACACAAAACTCAAGGAAGGGCCGCTTGAGGTATTGTTTATTCCATGTAATAGTTAATTAGTTAGATTATGCATTGAATTTTTGAATTTGTATTCTTAGTTTATATCATAATTCATTGCTACTTTGAGATTTCTAATTCAATACTTTATTCTATATTCAGTTAAATGATCAATTTTAAGTTTAGTGCATGCTGCAACTCAAGGCATAACTCACGAAAGTGCTCAAAGGAACAAATCAAGGCACCCCTTTGATCAAATATTTGAGAGCCCCACAAAATTTTGGCACTTTATAGTTTAGTGAT
>VDFB02326718.1:0-44596 GCA_007258455.2 Sequoia sempervirens | reverse complement strand
GTCTTAATGTGTTATTTTAGGTTTTTAGAGAAAATTTCATAGACAGAAGAGAAGAGTTCATAGACAGAAGAGAAGGGGCGCATAGCATAAATGCTTACAAAATGCAAATTTGCACTATTTTCCTTAGAATGAAAGTGTAGAAGACATTATTTAACTGAAACAAATAGATTGCAAATGATAGACATACCAGAAGGGTTCCAGATTATTTATTTAAAACAGTAAGCCAACTCGCCAGCCAAGAATGCTGAAAACTGACATAAAAGGATGCCTGGCCTCCAGATTAGAGTTCTCCTACTTCGAAACTAGATACAAATCTTTGAAAACAATAGACGCCAAAGATGGAAGTCAAAAAGCAACCAAAAGGAAGGCGTTTCTACAAATCCCTTCACACGCCTCTCTAAAGGCACAAATCCCAATGCAAGTCATACGGCCAAGAAGAAAGAGAAGTAATAATCCTACTGGAGCCACAGATCTAATGAAGAGGATGCCACAAGCTAAGAAACCCCTTTCCTTACTGCAACCAACAGGAAATCTGTTTATAATACTCTGACTGAATCATGTAGAATCTCTGAATGAAGCTCTCAACTGCACTGATTCGATTGATCTCTCACAATCTCAAGAGTGCTCAACATCGAAGAGGAATCGTTCTTCAATGGAAAATTGTTCAAACCCTGATCACAGGAGAATGCACAGGAAGAAACACAAGGCAAAGTCGAAATTATCAAAAGGTGAGTTTCTCATTGCCAAAAATGCCCTTATATGCAAAAGGCACGAATTCCAAGAAAGATACGCCACTTTTGATATTTAAATCTTTTAAATTATAATTCAAGTCACTTTCCATAGTTTTGACTTAAATAAAGTGGGCGCCCTTTTTGAATTGAGTGATTAAAATATTAAATCACTTTTTAGAGAATGTTTAAGTGATTTAAAATGTATAAAGTCAATTTGACTTTATAATAAAATATTAAGTTAATTAATAACTTAAATCACTTAAAATTCCATAACTCACTCAAAACACCAAATATTCCTGTGCCGTCAGAAGCTGTCGACTCCTGAATTGCTAACGCCTGCTGTGAACCAATCACTGGGCTCTAAAACGAGAACGATCAAACTCTCTAGAAAGTACCACTGACCCTCTAACCAATCCAGCTAGCCCAAAGGGTCCAATAAAGGGCTAACACACTGTTCCCGAGAACTAACTAGAGCGGGGATATCACAAAAAGTTTGGGTGCCCTTCTTCACCAGGGGCGCCCAAGTTCACCAGACTTAACCATTTTTCTTAAATTTTCAACTTTTCCTCAATTTTGAACCTTGTTTGACCTTCAATCTCTGGCTTCCAGGTTGATCGGATTAACGAGCTGGATGATTCATCGCGAAGCTTGACTAATTCTGAGATCAACCTTAAGGCACTTCTGGCTAAAAGCTTCATTTTGACCTTCAAATTCATCGGAACCTATTCCCTCCAGGGGCTCCGAACTTTCACAATGTTAGCCATTTTTGCATGATTTTCATGTTCTTCATTTCCCTTTGATCTTCTGATGAAATCTTGATTCTGAGAGTTACGTTGATTTGATCGACTGGCTGATAGGTTCACTGGATAGCTTGGCTGAAACCAATGAGATGATCTTAGATGCTTCATTGACGAATTCCATCATCTCAGAGCTCAAAATCTTGGGCGCCCTTTCTCTCCAGGGGTGCTCAACTTGACCAAACTTAGCCATTTTTATGATATCTTTTCCACTTTCTCTTCTACAAATGATCCTACTTGATCTGGTGTTCCGGAGCTCGGATTGATTGATGGCTGGGCTTGTCGCGAAGCTGAGAAGATTTTGGAGGGGGTTCTCTAGGAGTTACTTCGCCAAAAAGTTAGATTTGGGCCTTCAAAAGTTTGGGCGCCCTTCTTGGCTAGGGGCGCCCAACTCTACCACACTTAGAATATTTTCTTGAATTTTCACCTTGTTTTTTATTTTCAAAATTTCACTCTCGTCAAACCCTCTGTTCACCTTTTGCATTTGACGACTGCCATCTCGGATTGACATGCTGGAAATCTTGTTGGAAAGCTTGATCAAATCTGACAAAGTCACGTTAGAGCTTCACTGGCGGATTCATCTGTTTGGACACTCAAAAACTTGGTCGCCTTTCTCCTTCAGGGGCACCCATGTGCTCCAGACTTAGAAATTTTTTCATTAGATTTTATCTTCAGATTCAAACCTTCATTCTGTACCTTCAACTCTGATCTAGATTTTCCTGAGATTAGCCAATCGAATGCACTGACAAAGATATTCGTTGCAAAGCAGACTAAATTCCGGAGAGATTGAGCATTTTAGCAAACCCTAACTACTGGATTTGCCCCTTCAAAAAGCTGGGCACCCTTGGGCACCTAGGGCATTGAAAACTTCCAGACTTAGAAAAAATTTCGTTACTTTCATGATTTTATGTTTGAAACTTCCCTGTTTGACCTCGAATTTTGGGTGACTGGATGATCCGTTGACTGCACTGTCAGATTTGTTGTGGAGCTAGAAAGAAATTGAACAACTTTCATTGGAAGTTCAAACCTAATTTCAACATTTAATGCCCTAAAAAGATGGGCGCCTTTCCTCTCCAGGGGCGCCCATGACAAGCAGTGTTAGAAAATTTTCCCAATTTCCACCTTCTTCTTTGTTCTTCGTGCTTGTTCACCAACTCGCCTTTTGTTCAATGCTTGAGTGTTGAATGTGACGCTTGGCAACTGACTGACCTCCATTGATGACCTCGGAGCTCCTAATATGCTTTTGAAAAAAAAAAAACAAAATAGACCCACTAGGGAAAACGTAATCTTTTTGAGATTCTGACTGCACAAGCCTGATATGGACGTATTTTGAGCCAATCAAAATCAGTTTGGACCCTAACGGACCAACTTTCTATTTTTAGAAAGTTTTTCCAGTTTCCGTTTCGAAAGAAACCCAGAAAAACCCAGAAAAAGTTACTATTTTTAGGAAATTTCTAAAAATAGCAATTTTCCTAAAAAGTAGGGATGAAAAATTGAGATCTGGGTTTTGTAGATTAGGTCACTCTGAGCAAACCCAGAGCGACCAAAATTCCTAGGAGTTACACAAGCTTCATCGAGTTAACCTATTAACTAAAGCTGTGGATTGTTTATATTTTCATGATGCATTCAAACCCATCCTAGTACTTAGTGTCTATTTCAATCATATTCTCCTCATATGGAGATAATACAAAACATGTAAATTTCATTTTAAATGCATTTTAAACTTCCTCAAAATTCCTTCACATAAATTCACTTCTAATGCACAATTTAAGTAACATTTCTCATAATAGCTCATTTCTTCTATAATCTTAATTGCATTCAAGAAATGACCTTCAACCTTAATAGTTTATTGCTATTTACAACTAGTATGTGAATTAAAAGAAAACTCATTTTCTCCCTTTTCTTGTGAAAGCGGTTAAACTAGTAACTACTTGATAATGCACAAACAGCATACGCAAATTCTACAACATTCAAGTATTCAAAATATATTGAATAACTTAAGAATAACTCATGCCTGTTTCAGCATCCTTTAAGAATGATGTCAAGGCACTTCCAGCACTTCAAAATGCGTATGGAAAAACTTCCTCAAGCTGTTGTCTTCTCTTGCAGATTTCCTTTTCAACGCCTCTCTTTTCTCACTCAGAAATTGATACACAACTTTTAGAAATTAAGATTGATCTCAGGAAATTGTAAAGTTCTCAATATTTAGAATTAAGGATTGCTCACAACATTAAGGCTGCTCTCAGAATATGTGAAGACTCTCAGGAAATGTGAAATGCTCAGAAAATATGAACTCTTAGAAACAAATTCGAATTCCAAAGAAGCATAGAAATGCTCACTTGCAAAGAGATGGATTTCGAAATTCAAATTGGTGTGTTGAAGAATGAACTGGATGGCCTTTTATAGTGTTTAGAAACTCAACTAACTCCTCATCCTAAAGCGTCCAAGCTGCCAGCACTGAAACTTGAAAAGGTTTTTGAGAGATTAGAGGCGAAATTCTCAAGTATATATTTATCCCTTCAAGCCACGATTTCACATGGCGAATTCCTGAGCTTAACACCTCTCAGTCGTTGCAGATTTTTAAGGTATTTTGACGCGGTCACTTTGAAAATTTGTTCTAGATGAGAGGTCAAGGTTATAATGTTCCCACGTCGCCATTTTTGTTGCCCTTTGATCAGCATTTGCATCGTGCTCAAAGACCAGGCCGCATCCCGTGTATCTCAGGCTCGAAATTTACCAAGCACATGCAAATTTCTCACGTGTTTTCCTCCATTTATTTTAAATGAACTCACAAAAACGTATTTTCTCCTTTTCAAATGTTCTTCAGCAAAAATTTTGACTTCTCTTTGTTTTAAATGTCTCAAACAAAAAGCTCGATTTCCATTTGAGATTTGCAAAGATTCAAATACTTTAACTATATTACTTTTCCATATTTATTCTCTTGAATTTTTATATGTGTCATTTGAACTTTATTTGATTTTCAATCCATTAACACAAAATAACCCTCATTTATATTTTATAATATATATATTTAATTAAGTTTTAATATGTTTATAATATATATATATATATATATCGATATTAACATCACAATATATATATATTTATATACATGCACATATTACCTTAATATTAATAAATATATTTTAAATATATATATTTACACCTATATTTATGTATTTATGTATATATCATAAAATATAATCCCATCATTGATATATACATTTATACATAAATATTTATGTAAATTTACTAGATCATAATATTAAAATATTGTTCTTGCCTCAGACATCAGGCGGAATGTGTACAAATATACTCTTGTGTATACGTATGTATGCGTATATGCATGTCGACACATGTGTATGAGCATATCTATCTGCTTAACGTACACATGCATTGATATGTCTGTACATATAGATACGTATACACAATGTATCGATGTATGTGCGTACCCAATCAATCTTTAACACATCTTTCACATCATTCATACAAGGGTCACAGTATAGCAAGTCTGACATTAAACAATAATAACTCCTAAAGTACAAAGAAGTGAATTCAGACTCCTAATGTCAATAAACAAGCCTATGGATGACTTACCCTTATCTCGACAAACAGACTTGGCTTACTCAATCTATAGTATGTGTGTGTATGCTCAATTGGTAATCGTTACTGTTTACCCAACCAAGCTCCTCCCTAAGTGATATTTCTCCTCTACCTGGAGGAACGAACCTGTTTCGTACACATCATGACATGACAACGGAAATCATATGCTAAAACAAGGCAATTTACATAAAACATCTCAAAAGTTACAATAAACATTATTCCATAATTTATATGCAACATTTATTCAAAATTACATCAATAGAAGTATCAAACAAATGGGACAATCATTTGATAACAAGAACATGTTTTATTCATCTCAAAGATTCAATCATTACAGTGCATTTCCCTATGCAGTAGTAGCTATACAATCGGGGTGTAACAAGAAGGTCCACAAGTGGCTATGATTTTACTTTGTTTGGAGGAGCAATTAGTTGGATGAGCAAAAGACAAGCTAAAATTGCATTGTCCACTACAGAAGCAAAGTATATGGCTGCAAAACATGTTTGTAAAAAGGAAGTGTAGTTAGAAATATTGTGTTCACATATTGGTTTTTAGCGTAAACAATTGAGAATTGGATGTGACAATCAAGGTGCCATCTATTTGGCTAAAAACCCAATATATCATGCTTGCACAAAGCATATTGATGTACAATATCACTTTGTTCAAAAAATAGTTGAGAGTGATGAAGTCATGTTACATAAAGTGGGCACTTTAGAGAATGTTGTAGATTCTCTCACTAAGCCAATAAGCATGGAGAAGTTTTTTTGGTGTAGGGAGGCCATGGGTCTTGCTTCTCTTAAAAACTAACTTAGTTTATTATTCCCTATTATGCCATTGCGATGCGAACATCAAGTGGGAGGATGTTGGAATTGGTGATATCAACATTGGAATCCTATGATTATGCATTTTAACTTGAATGTCTTTTAGTCAATTATTATTTTATGTGACTCCAATAATCATGGAAAAGAAAATTTTATGTCCCACATGACTAACATTTTTTGTAATTAAATATTATTTTCTAGACACTTGGAATATTCTTTCTAAGGTGGCATTGAGTGGGGAAGCTTAATTAGGCCAATGACAACACATTCAGATACTTGGCATGTAGTGGAAGAGAATCTCACAACTTATAGTAGCAACCAACATTACTGTTTGGACCAGATAAATAATTCTGTTGACATATTGGTAGGCTTATAGCTCAGGCAGAAAGCAAGCAGAAAGCAAACATTACCTTTACACAGTTTAGAGAGTATGTACAAGACAACGGCAGCCTCAACAATATTCCGCTTGCTCTTACCAAAACCATCTTCCTCTTCTCTTGTATCTGCTATATTAAAAAAAGCATATGTTCCATACATTTCAGACTTAATATACGAATTGCCATCTGCTTCCATGCTAACATTGGGACCATCCATGATACAATTTCCATAAAACTCTGTATTTGGGAATTGACTTATTGATGGATGCATGCGATACTGTGTATTTAGAAGATGAACTGGGTGTCCAAGTTGTTGTAGTCTTTCAAAGAGACTTCTACCATAACCTGCTTTCTGGGATCTCTGACAAAGTAGACACAAAAAGGAATTAAATTTATTAATCGGACTTATAACAAACTGAAAAAAAGAAGCAACAGTGTGACCTAATAGAAACAAACCTGGCTGATAACTGTTGCAGGCAACTGATATGGATCTCCTACAAGGATTACATGTCTCAAACCTCTGATTTGCAATGCAATAGTTGACTCAGCCTCTGTGAGCTGGGCTGCCTCATCAATAATCAAGCAGTCAAAGGATGCAGTCATATTCATGCACCTTTTTGAAGAAGATGAAACTGTTGAAAATACCAATTTTGCATGTGACAAGCAGATTTCCTCTATTTCCTCTTTTGAGATGCGTTTTTGGGCCATGCAGACAATATTATTTTCACCGGATAAATGTTTTCTCAACAATTGGATACACTTACTTCTCATAAAACAAAGCAAAACCTTTAAACCTTTCTTATTTTTAGGAATATTCTCATTAAATATATTTGTTAACCCTTCTGCCTCTCCCAGGTCTTTGCTGTTACTGCAAAAACATTCTCTAAGGACTCTTTCTTTGACATTATTTTTCTCAATAAAATTTACAAAAGATTCAACAACACTGATCAAACATTTCAATTCCTGTTTTCCTGATAACACCCCTGGTAAATCATTTAATAATGTTCTTGCACCCTCACAAAATTCTGGAGTTAATTTTTTCAGTCTTTGTCTGGTGTACTGTGAAAAATCAATCAAGCCTGTATCTTGAGGTGTTTCTTGATGTGTTCTTTGAAAAACTTCATACTGGGGAACAGCTGTTTCAAGAAAACCAAGAAGAGATGTCACCCTGTACATCCATCCTGTCATTGGCAGTAAACATTCATACAAACGATCAACTCTGTATTTAAGGAAAATATCTCCAAAAATACCTTCTTGGTCAAATCTTTCCTCATTCCCTACTAGTACAAGGTCACTCAAATGCATGGCACAAGGAAAATTATCTTTATCAGGACAACTTCCGGATGGACTTGTAACTATATTGATGAACCTCATTGCAACTTCTGATACTGCTGCATTAGTGGGCGCACACACAAGAACTCTGAACCTCTTATGGCCTAAAATGGAAAGAAGTGAGATCAGCATTGAGGTCTTTCCTGTTCCTGGGGGACCCTGGATCAATTTTATATCACATGAAAAATTAGATTCAACAGCATTAACTGCTTGAATTAAGGCAGATACTTGAGAATCATTCAAGTCACGGGGCATGAAGTGCTTGCTTCTGAATTTCTCTAAGCCATCTTCTTTCACTTCCACATTCACCTCATTGTGATCCTACAAATTCAATCAAAGTCAAATTAGCACAAAATTTCCAGCTTGTCAGCAAGCAATGCACTTCTAATTTTCATAAACCAAGACCAAACAAAAATATTGCCACATACATCAAGCTTGCAATAATTCAAGCACATACCTTTGTATTTAGGTAAATCGCTTTATGGAGCAAGGCCAAATTTGTTTGATTATGTAAAGCATTCCAGATTCTCAAACTTGTTATGATATTATTGAGATAAATAGCAAAGTATTTAGTTTTTATATTGTCACTTTTTGATGTAAAGGGATGTCCATTTCGTACATATATCTTCACCTTCAATTCATTCGGACCTGTTTCTGTTAATGCATCCATAGTTGTATCCTGTGAATCACTTCTATGGACTAAAGCTAACAAGTACTCATCATGGAAGCTATCCAGATTATTAGAGAATTTTGTTGATAGCATAAGAATGTCCTTAGGTTTCCACTTCAATTTTTTTTCACCCTTCTTGTCTCCTGTATCATTTTCACTCTCAATAAGGATATCATATTTATCTATTTCACCTTCTAATAGGCGTGTATTTTCATGAAATGTTATTCTTGTACATTGTGCTTTAGATATGGATTCCAGACTCTGCTGTAGTTGGGCTCGCATTTCTTCTACCAGAGGCCAAACATATGAGCCAAGGTATTCTACTACAGATTTAAATTTATCCGGAATAAGTTTCACCTGAAAAAGCAAGAAATTATAAGAAAAACCATTTAAAAGCCTCTTATTATCCAATCCAACATAGTAATTAATAAAATCTGTATAAGCAATTTCATTTGTATGAAGCTACTGTTCTGATGGATTACCATTACCTGTATATGAAAACAGTGAATTAAAAAAACATTAATTCAATCAGACTCAACTAGGAAGATCATCTGTCACACAAGTACACAAGTTCCATTGATTTTTGGGCATCATCAAACATAATAAAATTAGGGAGAAAACAACAGTAATAGTGCTGTCAGTGCAAACTAGGGATGATGATAATAAATTGTAGGGAAGACAAAAAAGTAAAACCTAAGTTGCTGAATTGGAATCGGGTGTGGAATAGGTATATGGGTATGGCATGTCAGTTTGGCAGAACTGTTTTTTGGAGTTCGATACTGTTGGCGTAACAACTAACACCTCTGGAGTATAGGTTGGTACAGACAGCTATGCACACTATGCAATGAGTGCTCTCCAAATTAGGAGGGGAAGCTCCCTCGTTGTGCCAGACAAAAGTACTTAAAAAGGGAAATAAACTAAACTATATCCTGTCTTTTTGTCTCAGTTGTAAGAGGTACAAGGCTTTCTCGAAAACTCTATACGTTGCAGCTAAGTATTTTCTGGTTTCGCAAATCACTAACTACAACTAGGCTAACCACTTTAAAACTATCCAGTTTCCTCAAGAAAACAGAGCATGAGGAAATGGAGCAAGAATGGTTATCTGACAATAAACAAGTATAGATTCTCAACTTGAAGGCAAGGCGGTGTTGTGACCTTTTCACACATCGCCCCATTCAAGATGGGGACCCCCTAATTTTTGCTTTGTTCCAGTCTTTTGGCTTGGGTTTTCTTCTCTCCCGCTCTGTCTCTTTCCTGATGTCTGCCTTTTGGGGGGTTGTGTCCGTCATTGAGCTTAAATGCATGAAATTTTGGCCAAGTCTAGAAATTAGGGTTTTGAACTTTTCGGCCAATTCAGGGGCAAATGAAGTGAGTAATTTGAAAATTGAACTTAACATTGTTGTCAGTATGCTTCCAGCAGGCTCTCAGCAAAATTTCATCGGATTCTGAGGTGCTTACTATTTTTAGTAAGTATGAAATTCAGGGCAATTTGTCAGCCGTTCTGAGATTCCGATCATCATACTGCATTCAGAGTATATCAGACTACTTGCATGCCAAATTTGAGCGAAAACAGACGACTTACTATTTTTAGCAGTCCAGCTTCCAGGACGAATTTCAGGGTCCAGATGCAGAGTTTTTCTCTGCATGTCTGGATATTCCTTCTGGGTTTTTCAAGACCTTCGCGATGATATAACATGCAAGACGAGGCAACCACTTTCAGGATTCAGCCTTCCGAGGCTATTTTTAGGGTTTGCATGTCGAGGTTTCTTTTGCATGTCGGGTGATTCCTGATGGGTTTTTCGAGAGCTTCGCGATGGTGTTACATGCAAATGAGGATTCTCACTCAGTAAGGAACTTGCTATTTTTAGCAGTGTATGTCCCGGCAGCCGCCTCCCAGCAGTTCAGATTCACAAGCTGATCGCAGTGTCGCAGAAATAAGAGCAAACAGAGTTCATTTGGTATGCATGCAGAGCGAATTAGGGTTTCCAACTTCGGAGCCTAAAAATAGGCATTAAAAGTCAAAATTTGTGAAAACCGGTGTAAACCACCACGATAGCGTCCTTCGGGCTATCTGCTGGTGAAATTTCAAGTCAATCGGAGCACTTACTATTAATAGTAAGTCAATTTGGAAACTGGCTAAAAATAGTAAATCAAGTGCATGCGTCAGTGTCGCCAGTAAGGTCACGTGGTGAGGAGCGCCTCATTCAAATTTCAAATCGATCCGAGCATGGGAGCTATCAGAAACATGAGGTTACTATTTATAGTAAGCCACCTTCAGAAACATGCTAAAAATAGCAGGGTGACTAAAAGTGGTAGTGCCGGCAGGTTGATAAGGTTATGAGGATGCTACGTTCAAAATTTCAAGTTGATCCAAGCTTCAAAGACGCAAATTCAGAGAACTTACTATAAATAGCAGGGCACGTAAGCTGGCGAAGATGATGAAAATTTTGTCTAAGTCTGGAGTCTCCTCCAGCGGGCCTGGCAAAATGTGCCCATCTCAGCTGAAGGCATAGAAAATTCTAAGTATGGCATTCATCCTGCTCAGGGGTCAAAATGCGCCCAAGGCAAGGAAGGTCAAAGAAAGTCAACAATCTTCGTCTTGCAGGCATGAGGAAATGCGCCCACCTTGAGGATTGATTTTTGAAAAAGTTTCTAAGGCATGAGAAATCCGCCTCACCCCTCAAAATGCGCCCAACTTGAAGTTCATCCTTCTCAGGCATCAAAATGCGCCCAAGGCAAGAAAAGTCAACAAGGTCAATGCTTTTTATCCTTCTTCAAGGCCAAAATGCGCCCAAAGCAAGGAGGGAGTCAACGAAGTCAAAGTTTTTATCCTTCATCACATGCAAAATGCGCCCAACTTGCAAGCTCGTCCTCCTCACCCTCCTAAATGCGCCCAAACTTGTGCATGTCAAGACAAAAAAGCGAAGTTGAAGAGTCATCCAGTTGATAGGTTCAAATGCGCTCATGTTTGGATAGTAAATGGTGAATGAGGGTGGTAATTGAGGTGAAAATTTTGCCAAGGCATGGTAAATTCAAGGTGAAAGCTAGGCGTTATCCTCCATCATGTGTAGAATGCGCCCAAGGTGGTGGGCCTTAGAGAAATTTTGCTAGGCGTGTGTTGGGAGCCTAAAGGGTGTTAGAAAATTGCCTAGGCGTGATTCTAATCCCTCTTCAAATGCTATATGCGCCAAGAGTGAGGGGAGTTATAAGGTGTTAAAATATTTTCTAAGGTGGTGAAGGCAAAGTGGCTAAGGCGTGATTTTAAAATCCTCCCAAGTATGTTAGGCGCTTAAGGTGATTTTAAAATATTTTGAAGGTGGTGGAAATAAAATGGCAAGTGCTAGGCGCCTCAAGTAGTAAAAGTGAAATATTTTCTAAGTGTTGGAGAAGTTGCCTAGGCGTTGTTTTTTTTTTAAATGAATATTTTCAAGTGTGAAGTGTGAAGTGAGAAATAAGGTGTGCTAGGCGAATAAATTTTTCTAAGTGAAGATGATACTTCTCTTGCTGGCAGATGATCAAATTACTTTCTAAGGGAAATTTTTCAAAATGCAGGATGATTGAAATATTTTCTAAGGCATATTATTTTCCCTTGGAAAATACGCCTAGAACTCAGAGGGATGAAGTTTTCCGAGGCTCGAGCCAATTTTCTCAGTAATGAAGTCAGGGATGCAGGATGAATTCAAGTTCTTCAGTTTGGAGCAACACAGCAACATCACAGGCGAAGAATGGATTTTAATTTGATAAATAATATTTTTTTTCTAAGGTTCAAAATTAAAAAAATTAAATGAAACCGTTCGTTGGGTACCCATGGATTCGAGGCATTCTGAAGAAAATTTGCTTCTGGGTACTGAACATTCGTGATGATAGATGGATTTCTAAATCTTCCGAGCTTCGCCGACGCTTTTTCAGTGAAGAATTTGATCAGTGCTCAAATTGTGAATTTTCCTAAGGGAAAATTTAAAATTTTCTAAGGCAGCGTGAATAAAATGTGTTTTCAAAGTGAATTTTCTTCGAACGATGAATCTGAAGTGAGTTGCCTAAATAATTTTGTTTGAATTCTTCAAGGATGAGTTTTCCAGAGCAGAAGAGAATTTAAATTCGAATTCCAGTAACAGAGCTCCGACTGGTGAGTAAAAAAATGATGAATTTAAATTAAATTTTTCGAACACAAATTCAAAAACGCCAGTCAAAGTCAAGTTTCTAGAAGAATAAGATTCCCGACGACTGGAGACAAGTGTCAGAAACACCAGAGAGGGAAAATTCGAATTCTTGAAGTGGAGTAGTGGAGTTTAATGGCACTAGCTAAAATTAACTTCTTCTAGAATTTGAATTTTAGCTATAAAATGAGCAAGTTTTTCACTTGTTTTCACAGCTGAGGAAGTCGAACTTGCTCTGAGAGTGAAGCATTGTAGTGAGTTGCTGAAGCTTGAAGAAATTCGAATTTTGCTGAGGAATTGAGTTTGTTGAAGAGGCGCACTTGAGAGTTGATCAAATTTGCAGTTAAGGGAGGTACGCCTTGAGTTGCTGAGAAGTATTTGCTGAAGTAAAAGAGGACGTCCTTGCTGATTAAAGAAGTTGCTGAAAGCTTGTGATGAGAGGTACGACTTTGCTGGTGAGGCTTAATTCATTGCTGTTGATGAAGTCGAAGTTGCCAGTTGAAAGAGTGGATGCCTTGTAGTGAGTTGAATCGTTGAGAACTTAAGAGGCACGAACTTGCTAGTTTGCTGATTGCTGATTGCTGATACGAAATTATTGAAATTGCTGATTGCTGATAGTGAAGTAAAGTCATCAAAGTCTACTTAGAAATCTGCTCTAAGTGTTGGAATTCGAATTTATTCAAGAGAAGAAGCTGAGGTTTGCAAACACAAGAGTTATTGCAGCTTCTCCAAGTTGACTGCAGCCCCTACGTAATGTCATGTTTTATTTTTATAAATTAAATTGCTGATGAATGTTGTTGATTGCAGATGGCTGAAGCGAGGACAACCGGAAAGGACAATGGTGCCTCAAGACAAGCTGTGATCAAGAGGCTGAGCAAGACATTCATGCCAGAGTCAAAGTTTATCTCAAAGCTGGGCAAGTTGACAGATACCAATTTGGGCTCCGTCAACCTGGAGACCTTCAGGAACAGGCTGTTTGGAATTGGAAGTCATCGGTCTTCGGTCACCTCGCACATCGTCCGGAGTGGATTATATGCAGCTGCTGGTTTCCCGCCAGCCATACAGTGTGCGGAGCTGATAATGGAGTGCGCTAATTGCTACGAGAAGGAACATCGGTCGATCATGACACCAGATGGCCAAGTGCTTGCCAACCTTTCTCCGACAGCCATTGGTGAAGCTTTCGGGATCCCGGTACACAGAAACATGATTTACAAATCTAGGGAGCGAGCGGAGCGGATGTACGCTTCCACGTTCGAGAGGTGCATGGATACAATTAACACCCACTGGATGAGCACTCCCAAGCCTTCTCGTGCGAAGTTGCCGAAACAGATCATAGCGGAGGACCTGAAACAAGAATACTGTGATCTTATCATGATGCTGAGCAGGGTTGGTGGTTGCCCATAGTCCTACATTTTTGTGCCTTGGATGTTTTATTACATCAACCTGGTGCTAGAAGGCAAGGATTATGTCAATTGGGCTGAGATGATCAGCGATAATATACATGAGCAGCTCCTGAGCTTGAGGAGGACTAAAACGTTTTATATGAGCTCCTACCTTATTTATATGTTGGCACGAGTGACGAGGTACAAGGGGATTTCTTACAAAGAACCTGTTGGATGCGGCCCTCATCAGTTCAAAATCCACGAGGCGTGTACACAGTTGCACCTGTCAGGCACAACTCACTACAAACGTGTCAACGATTCATTCACCATGTATATCACGAGGCTGCTTCAGGAGCGGTTACACCACAGAATCTCTAGAGATGCTCAAGAGTTGATTGAAAGGTATGGGTGTTGGTTTATTCAATTTCCGAGATTTTCATACATTAGGCTGCAAGGTTTTTCCTCGTACCCTTATAGGCTGCCTAAGTACCCAACAGATAAGATATTGATGCTAGAGATATCTAGACAGTTCCTTTCCTTTGACAAAATTCAAAAGAAGAAGAAGAAAGGGGGGATAGAGTTTCCAATTGTGATGGGCAACTCGGATGAGGTGTGTCCTTCGATACAGCAGCTAGAGAAGCTGAAGGTGAGCTTCAGTTTTATCACTTCTCATATCATACTAGCCGACAACATTACGACCCGCATCATAACATCAAGTGGGTGTTGTCAGAGGAGTTCAAACATAAGGCCACCATAGAGGATTATTGGGCTGATGCAGTTGATGAGATTGAAGTAAGGAAGAGAATGTTTTCTCGGTTGCCCAATTACTCTGATCAGGGAGTGTGAGGTAGTTCCAGTTCCGGACCAGGTCAATGAGGATATGGATGTTGTGCATCCAGACTATGCAGCAGTTCGGGATACTCCACTTCCACCTATAGATTGGTCGGAACCCGAGGTTGCTGATTTAGATACTCTTTCCATTCCAGTTATGACATTCACCAGGGCATGGATTGATAGACGGGTGAACAGATTGAAAAGTAGGTCAATTGCTTTGACTTACAACTTGATGGGAGATCACAGGACGCCCACCACTGGCAAGAAGAAACAGATCACAAGAGGTCCAAAGTCCAAGAAGAAGGAAATAGTTCGACAGGAGCCTATTCAGCCAGAGCCTCCACGAGCCACAGTGGCAACACCCTTGGAGACACGTTCTCCAAGCATACAGGAGGTGTCTTTGTTTGCTGATCAGAGGATTGCATTGAATCAGGTGCAAGAAGTACAGAATGATATTCAGCCTCCACGGAGAGAGTCAGTTGGCTAGAGTGTCAACGCACCTGTTAGGATTGATCAGCAGGATGATGAGGGGACTATTACTGACCCTCAATTTCAGCAGGAATTGGAGGTGGCCATGAATGATGATGATGATGATATAGTGTCAGGTGATACTCAGCCACTTGAGGACGATGAGCCTCGCCAGAATGAAGAAGTTGAACAGGTTAGAGAAGTAGAGGCACAGGAGCAGCAACCCTTCGACATACAGTATGATGTGCCCGATTGGCTTAAGGACAGAATGAGAAGAAGCCCTAGTGAGGAACTTGATCCAACAGTTGAGATGGAGGAATTTCTAAACAGGATCAGTGCACCTCCACCGAAGAAGAAGGCAAGAAAGTTTTCGAAGATCTCCACTGAGGAGGATGGCTCTCGTACTCTTCACGTTGCTGTCCCACGAGTTGAGTGTGACCGGAATGAAGCAGTTCCTGAAAATTATGTGGTCACCACTCTGGATTTGGGACGCCCTACTGGTGCTCAGATTATTGAGGAGTGTGATAACTCCTTCCTCGCCCTCAAGGATAGGTTATTCAAGAAAGAAGGGAAATATAAGAAGTTGAAACGAGAACACAAAGCTTTAATTGGATATGTTCAGCAGTTGTCTTGTTCTCGAGGGCAGGATGTTCCAGTGATAGAGCCTCCAGCAGAGATTCCTAGAGAGTCGATCAGCGGCTTAGTAGTGTTATCACGGAATCTAGCAGCGCTCGTTCCACGGATAACCCCCCTACGAAACTTGTCCGTTTCCTAGGATTCGTGAAGTTCAAGTACGCATAACGGAGCGATTTTCAAGTCACCTCGAAATGCGTTCCCAAGTCTCGAATAGTCAATTCGAGCATTCCCCCTTGTTCGCCTCGCAAAGACCTTCGAAACGAGATCTTTCGCGACATTTCACTGTTAGTACTTTGCAAATTACGGAAGATGCAGTAGCACTGAAAAAGTGCGCTCCTGCAGGGAAAATCCAAAAATTTGGCTAAGTCTGGAAATGTAAGGGCGCTAAAATTTAGCGCCCCTACCTGTAGTGAATTTCCAAAAAATGTAAGGGCGCTAAATTTTAGCGCCATTACATTTTCTTTTGACACTTAACTTTTTTTTATGCCTCTGGCACGTTTCTTCACAATTTCGCGTTTTTCGTCAATCGTGCCACTTTTCGTGCCTAAATTTATTGCACGACTTGAGTTAGGTTTTTAATTTTCATTTTGCAAGTTAAGTGAATGAATTCGCCACTTTTGTTGTTTGTATTTTATTTCTTTTTGTCTCTCCTCTTGCTGGGCGAATTACCTCTCATCTACAAATTTGCGTTGGAAGATTTCTGCCATTCATCTCTTCAGCAAGATTTGCGTTTTACCCTGGTAAGACTTTCATTTGGTTTTGTATTGTCATTTGTATATGATCTATGTTCATTCGCGTTTTTGTTTCTTTCTTTCACGTCTTTCATTTCATTCGCGGTTTTTGTATCTTACCATTCGCATTCTTCTCTTTCCTAAACCTACGCTTTCTCTCCCTTCGCGTTTTCCTCACCATGTTCGCCATTCATCATTTGCTTTCATTTCACGAATATTGGCAATCCTTTGCTAACCCTACGCATTCAATCCTTTGCTAACCCAAACGCGTAGTGTTCTCCATTCCTGTGTTTCTTTCTATTCACTTACCCTAGACATACGCGTTTCTCCCTTGTCTTTCATATTCGCGTTTCTTCCCTTGTCACACACACGCGTTTCTTCCTACCTTTCTCCTCTGCGTGCAATATCACTTGAGAATTTCTATCCACCCGCCATGCTTGTGTTGAGGTATCTTTGTTAGAAGTTCTTCATTCGTTTTGGCAAACATTGGAAAGATTCGCCATTGTAAAAAAGAATTCCTTTGACCTTTGAATGAAAATGTAATAGAATGGAGATGGTTTCGAATGACATTTCAAAGTTAACCAAACATTGCCTTTACAAAGCTCAAGCGCCTTCGCCATCCCTCACTGCATTTACATCTTCAAAAAATTGCCAAAATTGCAGAAGCGCTAATTTTCAGCGCTATGACATTTCAAACTTAACAAAAATTGCCTAACACTGGAAAAGTGTAAGGGCGCTAAAATTTAGCGCCCTTACACCAAAAGCAATTTTCTCAGAATGTAAGGGCGCTAAATTTTAGCGCCCTTACACTTTTTTCTGACTTTTTCCAATTCTTTCCAAACAAACTTCATTTTTGACCAGTGCGCTCCAGAGCCTCATTTTTCCGCATTCGTGCATCGTTTTGCGTGCCTCGCCATCCGCTCCATGCTTTTCCACCCTCGTGCTCATTTCACGCTTTCCCATGTTTCCTAACAATTGGTGTTTGTTCTGGGTAGACGGATTGCAGTCTACTCTCAGAGATCGTCAAGTTAAGAGTGCTTAGTGTTCCAGTTTCTTTTGATGACTGCTACGAAGCCTCCTTCTTCTTCGAAAGCAAAAAGCAAGATGAAGTACAAATATCAAGGCGTCTATCCGCCAACTATGGTACTTTCGAAAGTTGAAGAAATTAAGGATACAGAAGTTGGCCATCAAGACTTGGTTGACTTCGCAAAGTTGACAGAGACAAAGCCTCTCCCTGATTCAATGAGGGCAATAGTACACAGTAATCTCCACTTGGTGGCGATGTTCCCCACAGCTGCGCACAATACTGAGTTTGTTCTTCAAATTGCGTCTCATTACATCCGAGAAAGCAGAAGTGTGATCGACTCTTCCGGGCATGAGATTCTAAGACTCGACCCCGATTTCTTTGACATCGTCTTCAAGGTTCCTCACATGGACAAATATATTGACATTTCTATATCAAAAGCACAGGAGATTTTCGATGCTGATCCTAATAAAGCCAAACAGTTGATAAATACTCAATGGCTCAAAAAGCCTAGATCGTCTGTTTCTAGATGGCCGAAAGGACTCCTGAGAAGTGACTTCAAAGATGACGTCAAGGATATGATCACGTTTCTGAGCAGAGTGAAGGGTTTGCCGGAATCATCCACCTTTCACGATTGGATGTATGAGTACATCAGGATCATAAGGAGGCAAAAGGTGCATATTGACTGGGGTAAACAAATCAGTGATGAGATGCACGAACAGTTGATCAATGCTCCTTCTACATTGAAGTTCTACATGACTTCTTACCTGGTGTACGCAGCAGCTGTGATGAGACAATTCCCAGGTCTATCTACAAAGGGGAATCGAATGATGGTGCCTGTGTACAGATATTTCTATCAGTTGGAGCTAAAGGAAAGCTTTCATCATTTCAGACGGGTCACTGATGCTTTCTTTGCGCCCTTACTCTTCAACTTTGATCCATCCTTGGAAAGAAGAAGAGTGTCTGATGAGGCTTATAAGGTGGTAAGTAAAGTTGGATGTATTTTTCTTCAATTCCCAACGTTTACTTACTTGAGAGTAGGTTGTTACACCGGTTGCCCCTACATGCTACCATGTTATCCTTCGGATAAGTGGGTTCTCATGGAAACATGCAGACAGCTGATGTCAGTGCAGAAAGAACGAAGAAGCAACCACAAGCGTGGATTCAAGTTCCCATTGACCATCGGCAGATATACTATCCAAACTGCACAAAAAGCTAAGTCTGTCTATGCTGAGATGCAGATCATGACCATCAAAACCTACAGGTATAGGTTTGATTTTGACTACCGAGATGTCAGAAAGAAGTTGCAAAAGGGTCACCAACACAGGTACCGTTTTGAAGACATCTGGGCAGATTGCAGAGATGAAGAAGCCATTCGAAAGATGGACTATTGCAGATGTGACAATAACTTCAGAGGTGGCAATGGCGACCGACTTGACAGTAAATCCAGAAGTTCACACTTCTTTTCTTCCTCCTTGGCTAATATCTCAAGTGTCGAAGCGTAAAAGCAAATGATTTCTCCAGAGGAGCTCGACCTGAAGAGATAGTTCTTCCAAAGGCCAAAGGGAAGAAGAAGGCAAAAGTATACTCAAGGCTGAATGTTGATAAATCTGGCCACAAGTATGCTGAAATTGGCATACCACCGAATCAAGAAGGTGATGTCAATATGGAGGACTACACAGTGACAAAGGTCCAGCTTGGCAAGGTTACCAACGAAAGTGCAAAAGCCGATGCGCAAGTCACTTTGGATATCTTAGGAGGAAGGCTGGACAAAGTTGAGCAATCTCGTAATATGTACAAATAGAGGGCAGAGCATTATGCCACTGTTGTAAAGAGACTTGCCGGTTCTCCAAGCAATGCACAACCGCTGACAGTGGTGAATATTGAAGACCCAGCTGTCAAGAAAGCTGAGAAATTCGCCTCCAAAGGCAGAGTGTTATATGACTTTGTTGAAAAGATCATTGAACACGGATCTCAGATAATTTTGGCTGCGGATGAGAAAACCACCATGTTGGCCAAGCTCACCACAGAGCTTGACAAAGAAAAGGGCGTACTTTCCCAGGAGCGCAGAGACATGGAAAAATGCCTGTTGTCATGGTCGGAAATGAAACAGGTAAAGCTCAGCAAATTGGTGGAGGTTGGGGTAATTCCCGACAAAGAAAAGTTTGTAGAGGTAAAAGAATCACTGAAACACAGGATCCAAGTGGTTCAATCTCTCATTGAAGACCTTCACCAAGTACAGGAAGATGTCGATGGGCATCGCAACATTCTTGACAAAAGTATCAGAGAGTTGCCTGGTCAACTTCTTGAGGACAATCGTATCTTCCTACCGGCCGCAGAAATATCCCTGATCTTCAAGGAAGCCATCATGAATTTGATTGACAGTTCAGACTTCTCAGAAGCTTCACTGAACATCATTTGTGATACAAGGCTCACATTGGACAACCTGAAGACGCATCTTGACAGGTGCAAGAAGGTTCACTCATCTGCCATGAGATCGATCATGAGAATTCACACCATTGTGGATTACACCGTTGGTCCAGATGAAAAGTTCATGCAGAAGACTAGGAGGAAATTTGAAGACTTCCGCGCCCAATGCAAAGAAATGTGAAGTGGCCCCCTATTCTCCAGTGTTAGACATTTCCGATGCATCCCTTTATGCATCTTGTAAATATTTCTCGACATTTTCGAATGTCATTTTGTAAATTGTAATTACACCAAGTCCAAAGATGTAATATTTTGAAAACAAATTACACTTTGACTTTGGTCAAAGTTAGGTGAGATCTCCTAAAATCGCTCACCTAACTCTCCCTGATTTTCTCAATCTCTTTCCTTATTTTGCTCATCCCTCTTTCTATATAATGAGGGATTTTCATTGTAATTTATCTTTTAGTCTTTTGCAACGAAGTGCTGCCCTTTTGTAAGCAAACTTGTGAAACTTTGCGTTCATACTTTTGAATGAGATTCAATCAATAAAGAAAAGGATTGCAAGCCAGACTTTGCATTGGATTCGATACTTTTGTAAGTTGATTTGATTTGGTAGTGATTAGTTCGAGGAATCTGAAAGACTCTAAGTGGTTGATGTAAACTTTGTGTTACATCTATTATTTAGATTGCATTGTTATTTTGTTTATCATTGGTTGAGTGATCTATAAGACTTTGCGCTTATAATCATTTATACTCTTGCATGTTCTTGTTGGATAATCTATAAGACTTTGTGCTTATAATTATTCATTCTCTTGGATACTTTGTCGAAGGATCTACAAGACTTTGTGCTTGTAATCGTTCGTGCTATTGACACTCTTGTTGGATGATCTACAAGACTTTGTGCTTGTAATCGTTCATGCTGTTCGAAGAATTGTTGCGTCTAAGAAGACTTTGTGCTTCTAACGTAACAAACGGTACGTTTATGCAGATCCAACATTGATAAAGCTATGGAACGACTTTGTGCCTCTTCGTGAGCTTTCCTTTTTATTTTCTTTTTGTTTGTTGTTAATACTGTATCTCTACACGCTTTGACGAGATAGAGATATTGGCATTACCGCTAGTTGTTCGTTTCAGTTATTAAGAATTGAACTTCCAACACGCAAGCATTGTAAAACATCTTCCAAAAAAAGAGAGAAGGATGAATGTAACACACCCCCACTCCCGGAATTTCGGTACATTTTGTAATTACTTTGTGATTTACTATTGCTCTCTTAAGTAAGAAGGGCGCCTCCCCTTCCGAGAGGAGAGATTCATATCTCACATAGCTGTGGCTGAAGTCCAAGTTGTGTAATCTGTCGAAAGTTGATTACATAATTTTCACCCAACAAGTAGAATTGGGAAGGATGGCACAGGAGGCAGATAAATGGGTCACAGGAGTTCGTGCCGAGACAGAGAGATTTATGGAGGACCTTGCTTCTGCCTTTCAGCAGGCCTCTAGTATTTTGACACGGATAGATGCAGTGGATCATGCTTGGGGAGATGCTTCTATCTACCAAAGCAAAGTTATCCAGCGTCTTGAGGTATTGAGGCATGTGCCATTGCAATTGCTGATTGATGGAGGTGTCACTCAGGCGAATGACCGATATGATTTTTCTCGGTGGTATTCTTCGGCTATCACAGGAGGTGGCTTCTTCGATGCGGCACAGGCGGATTCAGCTAGGGTACACAAGGCTATGGCCAACATTATAGATGGAGTTCAAAATACCTTTGAGGCCATATTTGCTAGGCGGCTGAATCCAAATGAGGTTTGTTTTGATAATTTGAGGGGTTTGCTGGTTCCTTTCTTCGCAGATATTAAGACCTTTGTATAGGATGATTTCGAGAACACTGCTACATTCTCCACTTTGATCCAAAACACGTAGGACTCCTTAGCTGCTTGGAGGAAATCTTGTACGAGGCATGAGCATTCAGTCACGGTATTAGAGTTTCAGCTAGACTGCATTCTGCCTATTTCAGTTCATGAGGTTGAGGCTGTACTTGGCAGATTTGTTGAGTTGGCAGTCAGAGAGAAGGCCAATGGGAATGCGCTGCTGGACGAGGATCTTCTAGAGGACTGAATATGGAGCATTTATTACATTTGCTATTATGGGAGTGAGTGGGAATCTTTGATTCATTTAATGTACCACTCCCTATTCTGGCAGTTTTTAGGGTTAGGGCTGAGGTGGCACGATTCTGGCCACTCTATTGATTGTAACCCTAGCCATCTTATGGGACTTGGCTAGCTATAAAAGGGGGAGCCCCCCTCATTTGTAATGTATTAGATTAGATCAGGCATTAGCATTAGAGCTAGAGATTGGATAGAGAGCATAGTGTAGCATTGTAGATCATTTTGCATAATTTGGAGAAGAAAGAAAGTTTTCCCTTTGAAAACTTTTGGGAGATTGTTGTGTAACACTTTTCATGATAATAGATCTTTTCATTGATGATGGAATTCGTCTTGTCATGAATTGCTAGCAAGGTCTCTTCTTCCTTTTGTATCCAAGTAGTTTAAATTCATGCAAGTAGCTTACTTTGGTGTGTGGTGTTTTATTGAGATAGCTTCGCTTGATTCCATACCACTAGCGGCTTGTTGATGACAAGTTCGCCTTGTGTGGTCGACTGGAGATTATTTTGTGTTTAACTTCAATTGTGATTTATATGCTTATATGCGTCGTTGTGATGGTGTATGCATGTTAAGTCATAATTTGAACATCTTTGCTATTTCCCTTGAAGATTGCACCGATTTTACTGAGGCTGTCCGATGTGAGGCTAGGTGAAATCTGGTTGAAGTCTATTGAAACGAAGCCCCACATATCTTGCATTTAGAGTAGAATAAGTTTCTTAGGCCTTATACCCTTTTACTTTCCGTCTATTTCTGATTAGTCTTAGGAAAAGAACCACATTGCCAAATCACACGCACAATAATCCCTTTCAAACCACTTACCTGCTGCTAACTGTATGAACTCTGAACAATTGCGTAAGTCCCCTCGTACGAACACAGCATTACACATCAACCAAACTGGGTCTATTCGCACTTAAGGAACCTTGGAATTGAACGTGTGATCTTTCTCGCAATCTTAGCACACAGAATACTTTGATCAAGAGAGAGCGGAATAGCCTTCAAACTATTTTGTTCTTCGGCTGATTGGTGAGGTCACAAAAATCGCATCAACAGGCGGCACATCTATCAGCTCAATCTAAACAAGTTTATTACTCACAAAACATCATACGATAAACAAGAACAAATTCTCAACTTGAAGGCAAGGTGGCACATCTATCAGCTCAATCTGAACAAGTTTATTGAACACAAAACATAATTGATCTAACTAAGGAAAGAATTCACCATCATAATTGCATGAAACCCAAGTGGCATAACATTCATCACACGGGCGGGGGCCCTAGCTTGGTTGGCTAAGTAATTCCGTTGCGGCTCTGCTGGTCACAAGTTCTAGTCTCCCCCCCGTCCCGTGGTACCGGAGGGCGTGTCGCGCCAGCGCCGCCGGTCACGTTAAAAAGTTTACCAGGCGCACTGCAGTTTATAGGGGGTCGTGCTACCCGATTCCTGCAGTCTAACAAAAAAAAAAAACAATTCTTCACAACAGTAAATACGCATGAACAAATACAAAACAAGCAATATTGAAGGCAAGGTAGGCACAACATATATTTCTCTCTCGTGCAAAAGTTATGTACAAATGAGCAAAAGCTCTTATTTATAGACATCAAAAGGTGTAGGGAACCCTACAATCACCTTGAGTCAACTACAGTCTTGCAGTGCATGCAAGATTTATTGTTAAACCCTAATAAAGAAAACCATATAGTTAACTGGAAAATACCATCAGTTAACCGGTACATCTAATCTAAATGGATGATGTGCAAGCATGCACGTCCCTATTGAAAGCAAAGTTAACTAGAACACTACCCTCAGTTAACTGAAAAACCTTAATCCTAACTCCTGTGAACATAATTCCAAGGAAGAGATATGCATGTATGAAATCAGCAAGTGAACTCAAGACTGAAAGTCGAGTTAACTGCTGCTCTTGACTCTAACCTCGAAACTAACTGTAGGTTCCAACTAGAAGATCACTTCAAGTCATCTTGGTCTAACACCTCAACCAAGAATTCATCAATCACTCTGTCTTCTGGAACTTTAACACTGTCCAAAACAACAATTTGTTTCTTCAATTCCCTGTCACTCTCCTTGATTGTATGCATGCATTCTCTGACATCTTCAGCCGCCTTCTTGAAACTAGCTGAAATTATTGAAATGTTTTCTAGCTTAGCCGCCACTGGATCTTCTTCAATGTTATCACGAATCAGCTTTTCGAACTCAACTTGCACTACGTTCAATTCAATACACGTGTCATCCTCAAGAAGGTAATGACATAGGATTTGAACAACAAACCACTAACAAGTGCAAGAGCTCCGACAACATTATCTTTTAGTGAAAACAACTTGGTAGAGATCTTTTCACATATCTCCATTTTGAAAAGGTGCTGCTCCTTTGAAGTGAAAACCTTGTCTCTATCTTCATCAATCTCCAAGGCATCATATGCAACAGAAAACTGAGATACAAGAACTCAATCCTTAGCCAAACTCTCTGCAACTGAAATTTTGAGCAGCTAGATGCCTTGACGAAGTTTATGTGCATCACTCCTCAACTGATACAAATCTATAATAAGACCCGACCTGTAGCAATCAATCTTTCAATCTAGTTATCTAGAAGTCTTCCATGACTGACTAACTGATTCAACTTTCGTTGCTCTGCAAGTGTATTCTGTGAAAGAACAAGCGCTCTACTCGAATTTCCGAGGACAAGATCAAAGGTATATTGTCGCAGTTGATTGTTCTCAGCTTTACGCAGAGCCTTATCTTCTCCATCCTTCATGATGCGTTCTTCAAGATTATTGGTGACAATTTGTAATGTCCCCTTCCAGTTGACATCTCTCAGTGCTTGAGATTAGCCTATTATGTGACCCTCGTAGGCTGATAGGGTGGATAGAGGGTCTGGTTGAGGCTTGGCTTGGCTTCAGTTGCAGAATCATTTCAATTTGGCTTTCATTCGGGGTCGTTCAGACATCATTTGCTTAACTTACTATTTTTAGTAAGTGGAGACACTCAGCAGAGCACCCGTGCTATTTTTAGCAATATGGTTTGGTTGTATGTGGATTTAGTCACTTATCATTTGGCTTCAGACGGTTCGTCATTTGGACCTGTTTTGCGAGAGATTAATATTTGTTTACGAAAATAAATATTAATTAATTAAAGGCGTATATTATAAAGTTATAATATAATTAAATATTATAACTTAAGTGACTTAAAGGGGTCGACCAACATGAAGAAGGGGCCACTTTTCAATTATATTTTATAATTAAAAGTGCATTCAAAATATGGAAATATTAAAAGTAAAAATTCAACTTTATTTAAATGATGCTTTTTGGAGAAAAGTCGACCCTCTTGAGAATATAAGGTTTTTCATTGTGAAGAAAGATCATTATGTTATGAAATCGAATTTTTTGCCAAGTGCTTCTTCTGAGAACAGAGCCAAGGGTTCCAGTTTTCATTTTGCATTAGAGAACGAACCATCTTCAATGTCTGCAGTTCAGAGGCTGTGAAATATCAGCTGATCTATTGCTTGTCAGAGAGATAGCTTCATCCAGAGGTTATCACAGAGCTTCACCATTTGAGTTATCTTCAGGGTTTGGTTTGAAACTCTTCCAAGAAGGGTTCTTCTTTTTAGGCGTCCATTTTCCAAGTTCTGGACACATCATTCAAGGGCCGTACAAATTCATTATTGCTGTTGTTGAGCCGTACTTTGCTGCTACTGGGCTGTACTTTCAAGTACAGGGCCGTACCTTTTGCATAGGGCAAAGCGCCTCTCCTTTGGGCATTCTGACTTCACCAACAGGGGCGCATATCCTTCTGGTTTCATCTGCAAACATCAAGCGGAGGGAGAAGTTGATTTCTATGATGGCCGTACTATTTCATGGGCATCTCAGGTTGCTGCAATAATCAGGTTTTTCACACAAATGTTGTTGCTTTTTAATTTGCATGTTATCCCATCTCAGATGTAATAAGCCTAGAAGATCAATAAACAATATGGCATCAAAATATCAAGTAGATTCCATCATTTCTAGCTTCGTAATATTTTATTTAATTTTTACAACCAATTTCTTTCAAATCACATTTCATCTGTTTATGCAAAAAACACAAAAAAATCCAAACAATCAAAACAAGCAAAAAAATAAGCAGTTTCAGAAACACAGAGAACAGGGATTTAAACAGTGGTATCAGAGCGGCTTCCTGCCAGCCTGAGGGTTTGGGATTCATATGCAGCCACAGGAGGTTGGGCCTCACAGATATTACACTCGCAGGAGAGCCTTGATTGACAGGGAACAGGGCGTGAACAGGCAACCGGGTACCATGGCTGACAGAACAGAGATTCCTCAAAACCCTAGGGATAATGATGATGCAGAGGTCCTACACACTCTTAGAGATTTACGGACAGGTCAACAACAGGTAACTGATGTACTACAACAGTTGACAGTGGCTATACAGAGGATAGGTACGCCGAGGAGACCGTCACCACGTCGTGACAAGAACAGGAGTAATGCAGGTTCATGGAGAGCACCTAGGACTGTTTCATGTACAGCAGACAGGCCAACCCGGCCTACTTTTGTGAGACAGGAGCCTGATGAGGCTATTGCAGGTGAGGAGCCTGAGGAAATGTTCGCTGATACTCTTATGGTAGCAAATGATGAGTGGGAGTTACTGACACCAGATGTCAAAGAGAGGATTACCTTTGATAGATTTATCACACAGAGGAGAGAACATCACCGGAACCGATAGGATTGGAGGCCTAGACATAATAATAAAAATGATCTGAAGCATGCCACTAACAGACTCACTCTAGCTATGTTTGACGGCAGTGGCAAGGTCACAGCTCAAGCCTGGATCAGTAAGCTTGATACCTTCCTCACATTGCGTCCTATGGCTGAGCAGGATGCTATTAGATATGCTACTTTACATCTTGAGGGAGCAGCGTATGACTGGTGGCATCACAGGATGGTGACACTACAGCATGATCGTATCACCACTTACCAGGAGTTCGTAGATAGGTTGGTGGAACGATTCGACAAAAAGGATCCTGAGTCCTATTTCAGAGAATTGGCCCAGTTGCAACAGGGTGGTAGTTTGGAGTCCTACATAGGAGACTTCCAGCGTTTGTCAGTGATGCTTCCCAATATATCAGAGAGGCATCTAGTTGTGCTTTTCATGGCAGGATTGTTGGAACCATTGAAAGGTTGGATCAAAGCATTTGATCCTTCTTCGTTATAGGAAGCTATGAAGAAGGCACGCAGTATGGAGTTTGCAGCACCATCCAGCAAATTCAACTCCAGAAATACTTCTTCATTTCAGGATAATAAGGAATTCAATAAAAATAAGGAGGAATCTGATTTTAAGAGTGACTCAAAAGGAAAAATAGCAGCACCTTTGGATCGTGAGACTCTTAATGATTTGCGTAGGAAGAAGCTTTGCTTCTACTGCAAGGGTCCCTATGACGCTAACCATGATTGTCCTTTGTGGCCTAAGGGTAAGGCCAATATGGTTATGTGGGCCTACTATGAGGATTCAGAATCTAAGAATTCCGAACAGCAGGAGAGTTCTGAGGAGTCAGAATCAGAGGCTTCAGAGCCTAAGGCAGAGGTAGAGTCAGAGCTCCAAATTTAGGAGGCACGGTTGTCTAGCATTCAGCAGGAGGTATCTTTTAGACTTCGTTGAGTTTTGGCGGGTCAAAAGGTTATCACCCTTCTAGATACAGGAGCCACTCACAATTTTATTGATGCTAGATTTGTGGAGAAGCGTGGACTCGTAACCGAGGGGTTTGAGGGCATTCGGGTTAAGGTGGTTGATGGTTACACTCTCAGATGTGACCGTATGATTACGGATCTCCCTTTGCGCTTGAATAATTATGAATTCAAGGCTGATTATTACGTAGTGAACATGGGAGATATTGATTTAGTCTTGGGCATGAAGTGGCTTCATTCCCTTGAGGAAGTCACACTTCGTCTCAAAGATATGGAGATTCGGTTTGATGTGGATGGAAAGACTCATATTCTGAAGGCCATTCGAGACAGTAACGTCAGGACCATTTCTTTCCGATGGATGGAGAGACTTATCCGTCATGATATGGTTGAGTGGGCTGCCGAGTGCACTTTGACACCTATACAGGAGGGACAACATAAGACCGAGTATCATCCTGACATTCAACAGTTGAGAGTTAAGCATGGGAAGGTTTTCAGTGACATTCCACCTGGGAGACCTCCAGACAGGGGTATTGAGCACATCATAGAGCTTGAGGAGGGCGCTAAGCCCATCATGATTACTCCTTACAGGCATCTGAAGTAAATCACCATTTGCTTCTTCAGTGGTTCTAGTGAAGAAGAAAGATGGTACACTCTGTATGTGCATTGATTACAGGGTCCTAAACAAGAGGACCATCAAAAACAGGGATCCCATACCCCGTATAGATGAGCTTATTGATGAGCTCCATGGTGCCTGTTATTTCTCGAAGATAGACTTGAGATCGGGATATCACCAAATTAGAGTCCATGAGTAGGATGTTGAGAAGACTGCTTTCCGTTGTCATTGTGGACACTTCGAGTTTGTGGTGATGCCATTTGGGCTAACCAACGCTCCAACGACATTTCAGTCCACCATGAACAGGGTCTTCCACTCACATCTGAGGAGATATGTACTTGTCTTCTTCGATGATATTTTGATCTACGGCAGGACTTGGCAGGAGCATTTGGCTCATCTGGATGCAGTACTCAGTATTTTGGAGAGGGAGTCCTTGTACGCCAAGGAATCCAAGTGTGATTTAGGGATGACTGAGTTATTATACTTAGGCCATATCATCAATGCAGAGGGAGTGCAGATGGATCCTAAAAAGATCTGTGCTATCATAGATTGGCCTACTCTAGCGAACCTTACACAGCTGCGAGGATTTCTTCGTTTATGTGGTTTTTATCGCAGATTTGTCAATGGTTATTCACGCCATGCAGCACCTATGACGGATTTGTTGAAAAAAGGTGCATTCTTTTGGACTCCTGAGGCCAAGGAGTGTTTTGTGAGGTTCAAGGAGCTGATGACTATGTGTCTAGTGTTAGCACTGCCAGATTTTACGAAGCCTTTTGAGCTTCAGTGTGATGCTTTTGGTGAGGGCATTGGAGCGGTGCTTATGCAGGACAAACACCCGATTGTTTATGAGAGCAGGAAGCTCAGAGGACCAGAGAGGCTTTACAGTATTTATGATAAGGAAATGTTGGCCATAATGCATGCCTTGGCCAAATTCAGGCAATATCTCGTGGGTAGTAAGTTTTGTATTAAAACTGATCACAATAGTTTGAGGCATTTCCTGGGGCAGCGAGATTTAAATGACCATCAGCAGAAGTGGGTAAGTTATAGGCATATGACTTTGACATCACCTACATCAAAGGTACCCAGAATGTTGTTGTTGACGCTCTCTCATGCTGGCCTTATCTGAGTTCTATGGTACATATTGCAGAGGACTGGAGGCATTTGATTGTGGCAGAGTATGCCAAGGATACTTGGGCATCTGGTATTGTTGAGGGAACTATGGTGAACACCAGGTACACACTTGTGAATGACTTGATCATTCACAAGAACAGGATTTTCTTGATCCCAGGATCTGAGATGAAGAACACCATTATGTGAGCTTTTCATGATGTACCCACAGCAAGGCATCCCGGGTATTTCAAAACATACAGACAGGTTCGGGAAAGGTTTACATGGAAGGGTCTTAAGGAAGATGTTCTTCGGTATGTGCGTGAGTGCCCTGTTTGTCAGTAGAACAAGCAAGAGAACACGTATCCGGTAGGATTATTGTAGCCACTTCCGATTCCTGATAGGAAGTGGGAATGCCTGTGGATGGATTTTATCACAGGCTTGCCTAAAGCCCAGGGACATGATTGCATATATGTAGTTGTGGATCGGCTAACGAAGTATGCCCACTTCTTTCCGATCACCACCACTTACACAGCTACACAGGTAGCAGAGGTTTTCTTCCGTGAGGTTTGTTATCCTAAATTTTTAATTCGTTTTAAAATTTGGGTAACCAATCAAAATTTTCTTAAAACTTGAGATTTTTCTTCTCTAAGGCACGCATTACGAGGTGCAAAGAGTGGCAAATCTATGTTTTAGGTTTATTAACTTTTGGGCTACTCTTTTTCCTTTTTTCGTTTCCATTTTCGTCAATTTTTGAGTCGTTTTTGGTGTCTTTTTGACCAATTTCGGGTTTTTAAAGCAACTCAGCAAATAGGGAAATTTTAACTTGGAAACAAAATTGCTAAATGTCCAAAAAATCCCGAAATTGCAAAAAGCAAAACTGCTAAAACTTGAAAAAGTTCCGAAATTGCTTTACTTGTCTAAAAGTCCGATTTAGACCAAGTTTGTTAAGAATGCTCATTTTTGACAAAAGTAAAATTGTCATTAGATCAAAAAGACCCGATTTTATTTAAATTAACTTGCAATCACTTATGAAAACCCCGATTTGCTTTATTTTGTTTGCTTTTGTCTTATAAAAGTCCGATTTTATTAAAAAGACTTGCGAATACAGTTTAAAAGCCCGGTTTTCACTTTATTTCACTTGTTAGGTGATGATAAAAGTCCGAATTCACTTGTTATATGATTGAAAAGCCTCGATTTTCTCTTGAAATACTTGCGTTTGCATTTTAAATGCCCGATTTTGCAAGAAAGGATTTGCGTTCAGAGTCAAAAAACCCGATTTTCATTTTTAAGCATTTGCAAAGTCTTTTAAAAGGCTCGATCTTCTTTATCTTATTTGCAATGGTCTCTAAAAATTCCGATTCAAGCTGAAATCGTTTGAAATCTGCTTATGGGAGAAACTGTGTAAATCTGAGTCTGCATATGATCAAAAACGTGCTCTTTCAAAACGCGTTTTCTTCATTTTCTTTGCATTTTATTCCTGCGCCTAGGGTTTTCTTCAAACGCGTTTTGTTTTTACTCCTTCATATCTGCATAAAAACGCGTTTTTATTCATCTTTTTCATACATTTTTCTGTTTTATGCAGAAACGTTATACATCCTTTCACTGAAAACGCAATTTTCCATTTATCATATCCCCTCACATACCGAACGCCTTTCATTTCACCTCCATTTTTGTCCTTCATTTCATCCGCCATACATATGCTTTTACACTTCAAATGCCATTCAAAAAGAAACGTATTTCTTGACTGCAAAACGTGTTTCCTATTTTTAGCTGAAGATTATAGAAACACGTTTTTCTATATTTCAAAATTTCATTCGCCTTCATTCCATATATTTCAGCTGAGAGTTATGTGAAAACGTTACATTCTTTGAACGCTTATTATTTCGTATATTTTCATCTCCATCCATTCCATATTCATTAAGCTTTCCATATTTCGCCTTCCATTGCACAATCCCATTTCCATTATCTGAAAATAGAAAAAATAAAAATAAAAACAGAAAGTGATGCTCCTTCAAAGTAATTCGGGTTTTTATTCATCCACTGCAAGTCGGGGTTTGTAGCCAGAATTGCAATTATAAAAATTGCAAAAAGTAAAAATTGCTAAATGCCCCAGAAATCCCGACTGCCTTTTGTAAAATTGCTAAAGTCAGTGAAAAACCCGAAATCCGTAAAAAAAAAGCTCAAAAGTTGACCTTTTTTGAACAAAATTCCAAATCCAAGCTGCCCTTGAGATGAATGCTGAAGCTGAACAAGATATTCTTTCAAACTTTGAGAAAATCCCTTGCACAGTGTTAAGTTATGAAAGAGAATTGCTTGCAACCGATGATGTTATTTCTCAGATTACCGCAAATCTTCACCAGGAGTTCGATTCAGATCGGTTCTTCATGGATTCAATCTACAAGTTCGTCAATCATCGAACAATCTTCGATAAGATGCAAGCTGCTTTCAAAGAACACAGAGAAGTCACAGTCGGAGATCGTGATGTAATCTTGAAGACTATTGCAGTAACCAAGAACACACTGAGCCCCGATGCAAATGAGTTGAAGACCATCATCAGCAAATTCTTATCTTTCAAAGATAGGAATGAAACATATTAAGTTTTAGATTGTTTTATGTAATTTTACTTTCAACAAATTATATGTAAAAACAAATTTTGCAATTGCAAGTGTTCTTTCCTTGCAATTTTCGAAAATGTAATTACATGTAAAATCTTACAAGACAAATCACAATTTGGATTGTAATTTTGAATAAGTCAATTGCAATTAGTTATCGGTTGAGAGATTTTCTCAAGTTTGTTGAGATCCTCCCACCTTTTTCTCAGACCTCTCTCCTATAAATACTTGAGGGGGTCTATTGTAATATGGATCTTTTGGCAATGCAACAAAATTCTGCCAATTTGTGTATGCATTCTAAGACTTTGAGTTTAGATGTAAATCAGATTGCAATCAATAAAGAAAACAAATTGCTTCCAAACTTTGTGTTGGTACAAATTGTGATGTGACGACATTATTTGGAATTGATTGTGAGTTTTGTGGTGTTATACAAGAGGGATTCAAGCTCAATCTTGCAGACTTTGAGCTGCAAATTGTGTTTAAAGTTTTAGATTGGTTTTCAGATTTGATACTACAGACTTTGAGCTGTTTGTCATGTTTAAAGCTATTATAGAACGCTCAAACAAAGGGGGTAACTTGCAGACTTTGTGTTGCTTTTATTTTCTATTTTGAGCTGCTACATACTGTACTTGGTTACCAGAAAATTATCTAAAAAGGTTGATAGGAGAGTAAGTTGTCAAAGACTTTGTGCTTTCAATTTGTTTTCCCGTCCCGGAGGAGCAACGGAGGACTTTGTGCCTTTATGGAAACTTTGCTTCTTTATTTGTTTACTTCATAAATCATTTATGTTTTCAGCTGTGATTCTTTTCTGAAACAAGAGAAAAGAATAAGTGTCTTTTCTGGAAAAAGAGAAAAAGACAGAGTTTCACCCAGATTTAGAATAGATTTATAGTTAGAGTGTATTTCTGAATTGTTAAAATAGATAGAAAAGGGGGAGCCTTCCCTTTGAAAATAGGAGAGTTTATCTCACGTGCTGTGGCTGAAACCACAATTTTGCATATCCTCAAGGTATACAAAATTTTCAACCAACAAGGTTTTCAGATTACATGGGTTGCCTCGGAGCATACTTAGCGACAGGGATAGTCGGTTCCTAAGTCACTTCTGGCAGGAGGTGTTCAGACTTTGTGGCACCGAGCTTACACCGAGCACCAGTTACCACCCGCAGACTGATGGTCAGACAGAAATAGTGAACAAATGGGTGGAAGGCTACCTCAGGAATTACATTGCAGGGCAGCGAAAGGCGTGGGTCAAGTGGATATATTTATGCGAGTATTGTTACAATACTACTTTTCACATGACCATTCAAATGTCCCCCTTCATGGCGTTGTATGGTTATGAAGCGCCTAGTTTTCTGGATTTGCTACTGAGTGACAGTAGAGTGCCTAGTGCTGGAGATTTATTGCAAGAGAGTCAGGACACTATGAGGGCTCTTAAGGAAAATATTGCTAAGGCACAGAATCAGCAGAAGCAGTATGCAGATCAGAAGAGGACAGAGAGATCTTTTGAGGTGGGAGATATGGTATATCTCATGTTGCAGCCCTACCGTCAGTCTACTCTTAGGAAGAGTGGATCAAAGAAGCTTAAGCCTCGGTATTATGGTCCTTTCAGGATTCATAGGCGTGTTGGAGAGGTGGCTTACGAGCTACAGCTTCCGGCGGATAGTAAGGTCCACAATGTTTTTCATGTGTCACGTCTCAACAAGGCGTTGGGACACCGTGTGGTACCTTCAGCAGTATTACTTCCCTTAGATGATGAGGGAAAGTTGATCTTAGTTCCTGAGTCGATCCTTGAATACAAAGAGAGACAGTTGCGCAGGAGGACTATCAAGGAATACTTGGTGAAATGGAGAGATTTACCAGTAGAGGATGCTACGTGGGAGAGCGAGGAGATTTTGCAACATCCGGAGTTGAGATTGCTCGAGGACAAGCAATTTCAGGAGGGGCGGACTGTAATGTCCCCTTCCAGTTGACATCTCTCAGTGCTTGAGATTAGCCTATTATGTGACCCTCGTAGGCTGATAGGGTGGATAGAGGGTCTGGTTGAGGCTTGGGTTGGCTTCAGTCGCAGAATCATTTCAGTTTGGCTTTCGTTCGGGGTCGTTCAAACATCATTTGCTTGACTTACTATTTTTAGTAAGTGGAGACACTCAGCAAAGCACCCTTGCTATTTTTAGCAGTATGGTTTGGTCGTATGCGAATTCAGTCACTTATCATCTAGCTTCAGATGGTTCGTCATTTGGACCTGTTTTGAGAGAGATATTAATATTTGTTTGCGAAAATAAATATTATTTAATTAAAGGCTTATATTATAAAGTTATAATATAATTAAATATTATAACTTAAGTGACTTAAAGGAAGGGGTCGACCAACATGAAGGGGCCACTTTTCAATTATATTTTATAATTAAAAGTGTGTTCAAAACTATGGAAATATTAAAAGTAAAAATTCAACTTTATTTAAATGATGCTTTTTGGAGAAAAGTCGACCCTCTTGAGAATATAAGGTTTTTCATTGTGAAGAAAGATCATTATGTTATGAAATCGAATTTTTTGCCAAGTGCTTCTTCTGAGAACAGAGCCAAGGGTTCCAGTTTTCATTCTGCATTGGAGAACGAACCATCTTCAGTGTCTGCAGTTCAGAGGCTGTGAAATATCAACTGATCTATTGCTTGTCAAAGAGATAGCTTCATCTAGAGGTTATCACATAGCTTCACCATTTGAGTTATCTTCAGGGTTTGGTTTGAAACTCTTCCAGGAAGGGTTCTTCTTTTTAGGCGTCCATTTTCCAAGTTCTGGACACATCATTCAAGGGCCGTACATATTCATTATTGCTGTTGCTGAGCCGTACTTTGCTGCTACTGGTTTGTACTTTCAAGTACAGGGCTGTACCTTTTGCATAGGGCAAAGCGCCTCTCCTTTAGGCATTCTGACTTCACCAACAGGGGCGCATATCCTTCTGGTTTCATCTGCAAACATCAGGCGGAGGGAGAAGTTGATTTCTATGATGGCTGTACTATTTCATGGGCATCTCAGGTTGCTGCAATAATCAGGTTTTTCACACAAATGTTGTTGCTTTCTAATTTGCATGTTATCTGATCTCAGATGTAATAAGCCTAGAAGATCAATAAACAATCTGGCATCAAAATATCAAGTAGATTCCATCATTTCTAGCTTCGTAATATTTTATTTAATTTTTACAAGCAATTTATTTCAAATCGCATTTCATTTGTTTATGCAAAAAACACAAAAAAATCCAAACAATCAAAAACAAGCAATAAAATAAGTAGTTTCAGAAACACAGAGAACAGGGGTTTCTACACAATCTTAGGAAGGCTCATGTTTGTCTCTCAAGTGGTCCTGCCAAGATTGGCCTTGGTGAAAGTAAAGTCACCGATTTCAACTTCATCTAGGCTCTTACCCTCTAGAGGAGTAGCAACCTCTATAACAATCTCTGACTCTGGAGTCTTCTCGATATGCACCTGCTTCTTGATTTTCTTGTTCGACCTCTTCTGATAAGGCTCACTGAACTCAGATAGATCAAGATTGTATGAAGGTTCTCGCCTTTGTCTCCCCAAACTTCTCTCGAGCCAACAAGACTAAACAATATTATCAATTCGAGGAGAGATTGTCCCTGATGTGTCAACCTGTGGTGGTTTGGTTGTCTCTGATCCTACTCGAACTAGTATCTCAGGCTCTGAATCTATATCAATAGGCTGCACATGTGATGAACTAGGAGGTGAAGCATGAGGCTCAGCCTGAATTACTGTCTCCATTGGGATCTCAGGTGCATTATGTACTTGCTTCTGCTTCTTTTTACCAGTAGTCCTCTTTCTTGTATTTCCACTGAGTCTAACTCCTTCAGACGGTGTCACAATAGCCTTGACCCAAGGCCTTGACCTCGAAGTAGAAGGTAATGAAGAAAAATTCACTGGCGCCTTTGTTACAGGAACTGACTTTTGCCTCCGTTTACTCTCCAAGAATTGCTTGCTGGTCTTGATAACCGATCTAGACACATCCTCAATAGAAGTATTCTCCTTAGCATACCAATCTAGTGAGCGAAGTGGCTGTCGAGCAATTTGATCCTTGACATATGAATTAAGAAGAACCTCTCCATCATCATTTGATAGACCATCAACATCTTCTGATAGGTAATCAGAGAGCTGAGTAATAGTGAGTCTACAATAGTGATGACGACGAACCTCGAATTCATCTTCACAATTAGCCCAGAAATCTTCAAGTGCTAGATTATGTGCAATCCCTCGCTCCAACCTGGCTGCATAGTGACCCAAAGGATCATAGGAACACCTCTCAGTATGAGTTTTGAGTTTGAATCTTCCATCTCAATTGGCATATGCTTGGCATCTGCCGCAGTTTTGCATGTGAAAATGCCCAATCCGAACGGAAAAGTAGCTGCAGACTTATGACGACTGCAAAGAAAGGAGTGAACGTGTTGAACTTGTCTGAGAAATTCCATGAAGATGATCTTGTCTGAAGGATACCTCGGTAACATCAGAGGCTCTCCAACATATCCATAAACTTGGATGTATATGAAAGTAGGGAATTGGATAAACCAATCCGCCCAAGTCTCCATTGTTGATTTTGCTTCAGCAGAAATACGGATGTGCATTTCGTTGTCAAGATCTCTAACTGTCCTCATGGAAAAGTGATCATTCACTGCTCGGAAATCTTGTTCAGATTTAGAAAACTCCAACTGAGAATAATACTCGTGAACACGCTGAACACCAAGAGTCCCATTAGTTTTTAGGTGTCTATAGCTTCCTTGAAATGCAACTAAGTAGACGAAGTAAGACACCATTGAAACTCATGAAACCTAAGAAAATCAGTAATTTGCTGATGTAGGCAATCACTAATCAACATAGCCCAATCAAAATGTTCTGTGCCATCAAGGATTTTGGAAATGATGTAAAACATCCAAGGTCGAAAAGTACTAGCATCTTCTTGACCTGTAACTCAATTGAGCAAAGTTATCAAAACAGCAACCTCGTCCTTGAATTCAGCACAACCAACCTTTTTAGGCATGTTAGTTTTTTGAACCTTCAACCATCTCTGAGCTACCTTTCTCTGTGAACATTCTTGATCTCCATCCCATATCTTCTCACAAGCCTTAATAACCAGAGTGAAATTATCTAAATGAGGAGGAATAGAAAAGCACTTCTCTACATCCTTCGGCTTAAGACTGCAGATAACTCTCCCATCAACCTATCTGATTTGTCGTGAAGACGAATCATAATGCTTGATGCAAGCAAGAACAAACTCGAGATCAAAAGTGGTGACGGGAATAGATGCCGCTGCCAGCAACCCAGAACATTCAATATTTCTTAATAAATTGCTGCTAACACCCTCCAAACTGCTCAGGTTAACCATTGGGTGAACATGACCTAAGTCCGTGTCTGAAGTTTTGACAAAATCATGTATAAGAATCGATTTGGTTCTATAATGAATGAGATTGAACTGCATTTTGAAAATGAAGACTTTTGACTGTAAAGTCGAATATATTCGAACAACTTTCTGGAAATGCTGAAAATCTCAGGACAAGGCTAAAAATAGCCTATGGCGGGAAAATTTTCGAATTTTTTTGGAAACATGGGTTTTGTGCAGAATCAAATTCTAAAACAACCCAGATAGCTCGTTACTCAAAAAGATGTGTTTTAGGCCCACATGCAAAGAGATTCTCGAAAAAAAGCATAGAGCTTTAGAATGAAGGCTACGGGGCGATTTTCTCAAAAAAAATCTAAGACATGGTTTTGCTGCAAATGCTGAAGTGTGCGAACCCAGATGATCAAATTCTGAAAATATGTTGAATTTCTTTGACATGCATAGAAAGTACCTAAGATGAGAAATAGAAGAAATAAGACAGAAGAAAGAAGGTTTTACTTGCTCTGCTTCTATAGAATTCGCCTATTTCTGTTTTGAATTCGATGAAACCTGCATGCAAATTGAAATCAAAGTCTGGAATATTCTTCTTCTGAACAAACGGAATCCATTGCTACAAAGAACGCTGAAATCTAAGACCTGTAGCACCTTCAAATCAATGTTTGCTCAAGAAGAATGTATTTCTCTAAGCTTGGGATGAAGAATAATGGATGCCTAAGTCTGAATAAATAGACTTTCATCACTAAAATTAGTAAATAAATGCATGTAAACTTTAAAAATGGCACTTGAATTGTGATTGGACCTCAAAAATCCACGCCTAGCCAATGATTGGCTCTCAAATCAGCTAACTGAAGACTAAAATGTCTTAAATAAAGCGCCATGCTTTAAGACTAACAGTCACCATCTTAAAACTTCAATTACAAAATCCATATTAAAGCACCATGCATATCAAACTTCAGTTGAAAATCCATATTATGTCGCCATATTTGAAAACTCAAAATCCATGCTTTAGGAACTTTAGTTAGAAATTCTAACTAAGGCGTCACCTTTAGAGACTGAAGTTAAAATCCATATTAAAGCGTTAACTTCACAAAATCTTCACAAAACTCAAATATGCGCCATGCATTAAAGCTCAAGTTGACTTTTGACATGCACTTCAGTTAAGTGGACATGCAAAACAATAACTCAACATGCAAAGTCAGTTAACTGAACATGCAAATTAGTTAACTCAACATGCAGAACTGAAAAAGCACTCAACATGCCAAGATGTTAACTGGAGATGACAACCCATAAATCGTTTAGTTGAACTGAAAGTCAAAATTCAAATATTTAAATAATATTCAAAATTCCTCTTTTAGGTGCACATGTGGTTTTAAGTCTGAAAAACTATCTTGACTTTTGGCATTTTTGTCCAGACTTATCCATTTTTGATGAAAATTGAAATTTGAACCTCTTCCGGGACCTCTGTTCAATCCCTAACATTGGCTGACTGACCTCACCGATTGACTGGCTAACAGGTGCATTGTAGAGCAGGACAAAAACTAATCAAAAGACTCCTTGAGACTGCAGACCATAAAACTAAGATCTGAAGGCTCAAAAATCCAAGCGCCTTTCTCAAAAGCTGCTCTTTTTCTCAGTGTCAAGTCAAATTTTCTCCATCTTCATCTCGTACGAAGGGAAAAACAAATCCTCCATAACTTCTGACTAACAAAGTTTCAGGACTGGGTAACTGGCTCACTGAAGAGCTAACTTCATTCCACACGATAACTGTAGAGGCACATTTGTTCAAAAAACATCATCTGGGGGTGAAAAACAAGGGCGCCTTTTTGAAAAGGTGCTCTTTTCCCTCCAAAGATGGCCATTTCTGGAACTGACCAAAATAACACTAAAACTCCAACTGCAGGCTGTTGAATCATCTTCTGACCTAACGGAGACATGCAACGGATAGCTGGACGTAACATGGACAAGCTGAAAATCTGAGATCATCAAAAAGAAGGCATTAAAGGCTTCAAAAGCTCAGGCACCTTTTTGAAAATGTGCTCTTTTGCTTTTTCCTTGATATTTTGACCAAGATTTAACCCCATGTTTGACCTCTGGCTCAGGTATTCCAACAACTCAAATTCACCCACTTACGGATGCATTGCAAAGCCTGAGCAAATGTGAGACAAACATCTTGGGTGGCATTTAGTCAAAAACCTTCATTTAACACTTCAAAAAGATGGGTGCCTTTCTCAAAAGTTGCTCTTTTTTCCAATGTTAGCCAATTTGTCGTCTCTCATTTTCCTCTATATCTTCTGTAACTAGAACAAAACAGCTCCGTTTGACAGGGTTGATAGCTCATTGCGAAGCTGACGTTCTGCTGGACAAATGTCTACTGGAGGTGACAAACCCTAAAAACAGGATCTAAGCCCCTAAAAGATAGGGTGCCTTTTTGAAAATGTGCTCCCCTCTCTAGAGATAGAAAAATTTGACGATCTTCCTTCAGATTTACACTTTTCTTAAAATTCCTCAGTAACAGACTGACATGAAACTGACACAAGCTCCATATTTGAAAAGCCCAAAAAAGACCTTCTGACATCACTTTGACAAAGTTAAGACTAAATTTAGCAAAATGCCTCAGTGAAGCAAAAAATTTGGTTTGGGTACAACAGATACATCCATATATATATATATATAGATATATGTATCCTAAAAATAGGAATTAAGTTCAGAATACCACATATCATGCATATGCTAAACAAAACTAAGATAAATATTACAAATCTAAAATACAATATACTAATTTGATATCAATTTGTCAAAACTTGATTGGCATAACAAATATTCATTGCTTTTTTTTTTTCTTAACATCACCAACAACAATTTTGATATAAGCTTCAAAAGATTCATTTTTTTTCCTACTCCTCTATTTTGAACTGCCTGCACACATGGTGGACTCCTTCTTGGGGGTACCCCACTATCCCCCTCCCTTGTCCTCTTCTGACTAAGTTCTCACCCCGACACATGCTACTCCGACAACCTCGGGGGACCCTCTTGTGTTGTCTGTTGTGAAAGAGCCCGTGCTTCTGGTTATGACTGCTAAAAATGTACTCGTGATCTCTCACTCCATAATTGAGAGGTTGGAAGAATGTGCTTCTTAACTCAAGTTCAGCAACAAATAAATCTCATCCTCTACCGAAAGTGGTGATTTCCGCTTCTAATACTAAAATATCAATCCCTGAATACACCAGTGATAGGATTGTTTCTTCCATGGAGAATGCAGTGGTAGGCAAATTTTTCTCTTTTCGCCCTACTGTGGACATGGTAAGAAGATGGTTGAATACTAAGTGGCGCCTCAAGGGTAGTGTAGAAGTTTGCACCATGGCTGGTGGGCTATTCCTATTCAAATTCATGATTGCTAAAGATCTACTATTTGTTCTCTCTTCAGGTCCCTGGGTTTATGGGAAACATAGCCCGTCACTGTGCCACTAGAAACCTGGCTTTGACCCTGCTATTGATCTCAACAAATCTATGCCCATTTGAGTTCGTCTGCCAAGAATACCACTAGAATACTAGGATGACTCTGTTTTCTAATGCATTGGTGATTCGATGGGTCACTTCATTACATTGGATACCATCACTAGAATGAAATCTAGGTTAGTTTTTGCTCAATTCTTTGTTAATATTGATATTAACAAGTCTTTATCCAACTTTGTGATGCTAAGCTCCAAATTTGGGTCTTGGAATCAACAAATTTGCTATAAAAATGTTGTGGTTTATTGCCAAAAATGTGCTAAACCTAGGCATATTATTTCAGATTGTAAGTCCACTATTAGAAAAAACTCTAGTTCTAGTAAACACTCGGGGGATGATCTCACAAACAACTATCCTTTCAAGTCTGATCTCCTTAAAATTATTGATTCCCCAACCAAATCTAGGCCTTTTGTTGACCCTGCCTCTGTTCTGTGTATGACTTCTTACAACAAAATTTTGTTGGACAATCCAAGGAGTTTACATAGTGTTTTGGCGGTCCCCGAGGATCCGTTGGTTAAGATGGTTTCTGTTGACCCTACCCCAGATTTGAGTTTGACTTCTCCCAGCAAAACTTTGTTGGACAAGTTTTCTCCAAAGAGATTACATGGTGTTTCGATGGCCCCCGAGGCTCCGTTGGTGGAGATGGTGAGTGTTCTAACCCCTAACCTTGTCTTGAGTAAGGATGTTGAAGAGGGAGAAATACTGTGTGTTAAAGTTGATAGGAAAGCCTCTGGATCCAGACAGATAGACACAACTGTCCTGTCACAACACCAAACCAATGAAGAAGAGAGTTGGACAACCCCAAAGAAGAAAGGTAAACAAAAGAAAGCAGATGTGGGAGAGGAATCCAAACCTAGAAGACCCAACTAGTGAAAAACCAGGAACAGGGAAACATCCAAAGAGATTGCTATTGGAAAATAGAGGACATTGGAAGTGTTCTCAAAAAAAGCGTCTAAATGAAAGTCCTATCCTAGAATGTGAGAGGGCTAAATAGCCCCCACAAACAGCTGGCTCTGAAGAATTATGTGTGGGAACACAAGATAGATGTATTGTTGTTACAAGAAATTAAAATGAAGAAAAGCAAATTTTGAACACATAGCTAAGCACATTTGGCCTAATGCTCATTTTTCTTGTAGTAATGCAGATAGGGCTTCGGGTGGTCTGTCTTGTTGTGACCTTTTCACACATCGCCCCATCTAAAATGGGGACCCCTAAATTTTTGCTCCATTCTGGTCTTTTGGCTTTGTTTTTTGTCTTTCTCTCTCATTCTGTTTCTGTTCCGCTATCTGCTTTCCGGGGAACGTTCCCATCAGCAAGCTTGAACGTAAGATTTGGCCAAGTACTGAAATTAGGGTTTCACATTTTTAGGTCACGATGAGGTCAAATTTGAGTTGGTTATTTAGCTTTTGAGCCTAGCAGTGCTATTACCATGTTTTCAGCAAGCAACCCCTGAATTTTCACTAAGTTCTGTCGACTTTCTATTTTTAGTAAGTGTCAGTTTAGGGTTGATTTTCTTAAGATTTTCACATTTCGACAACTTCATTGCATTTTGAACATTCGAGTTCACGTTTGACAAATTTTGAGCAAAAACGGACAACCTGCTATTTTTAGCAGTACAGCTTCCAGAGCAGATTTCAAGGTCTTAATGTTACATTTTCTGGTTCATGTCCAGAGGTTCCTTCTGGGTTTTTCGAGACCTTCGCGGTGATGTGACATGCAAAGCATGATGATGACTTTCAGCACTCAGCCTTCGGAGGCCAATATCAGAGTTTGCATGCAGACATTTTCAGCGCATGTCGGCATTTTCTTTTTGGGTTTTCCAAGAGCTTCACGACAGTGTAACATGCAAATGGAACTGACCACTTTGCAGAAACTTACTATTTTAAGCCAGTGCTTGCATGTTGGAGATTTTTCTGGGTTTTTCGGGCAGTATGACATGCAAGACCATCCGACAGCCGGTCGGTCACTTTTTCGGCCGCTTTCTATTTTTAGCAGGTAACACTTGGGCAGCTACTCAACACCTCAGAAATGCAAGCTGACCAGCATGCAACTGAAACGAGGTCAAACGGAGCTCATCTGAGCAACATGCACAAAATTAGGGTTTCGAGCTTCAGCGCTAAAAATGAGGAGTCAGAGGTCAAAATTTGCAAAACTGAGGTATCCATCATGGTCAGCATCCTTTCGAGAAGCTGCTGGCAAAATTTGAAGGCAATCAGAGAACCTGCTATTTTTAGTAAAATGTTCCAGACGCAGGCTATAAATAGAAAGTTGATCGCAGGCACCGGCATAGATAGGCAAGTTCACCAACGACGGACACACTGTCCAAATTTCAAAGCAAACGGAGCAAAGGAGGCCTCAGAAACAAGCACTTACTATAAATAGTAAGTCACTTCGGCAGCAGCTATAATTGGCAGGTTGGCACCAAATCTCAGCGAGCACAAGTCAAGCATGTGATAAGTGATCCGTGGCACGAATTTCAAGGCCAGCAGAGTTACAGAGAATGAAGAATCGGATAGTTGCTATTTTTAGCAGGTCAATTAGGGTTTCCTAAAATCAAGGGCAGAACACAACAGTCAAGCAGAAACAGCTTCCAGTGACGACCACCATGTTTTAGGCACTCGACACGTGAAGTTTGAAGACTTTCTGAACAGTTCCTATTTTTAGCAGGTTGCTAAAAATAGCAAATACAAACAGGCATCAGGCACTGACGGCACAAATCAGTTGAAATTCAGAGCAGGGCAGACATCGGGCTTTCCAAGGTCAGAATTCAGTCAACGGTGCAAAATTTAAAGAACTTTCTAAAAATAGAAAGCCAGGGCAAATTAGGGTTGACAAAGGGAAATCAACTCAAATCTGGCAGAAGGCGAAAAATTTGTTAAAAAGGATAAAATTTCAAGTCCGGTAGTGAAACTCGCTTTCAAAGCTGAACAGAGGCGGAAATTTCACTAAGTGTTGGAAATTAAAAGTTCACCCACCTAAATGCGCCCATGGCAAGAAGTAGATGTTGACCATTGAAAATGCGCCTGGAGTGTTTCAAATTGGAAGTAGGACCCATCATATGCGCCCCTAGTCAAAAATGAAGGCTTGGTAGGTCAAATGCGCCCAAGTGACAAAATTGGAAGTTGCTTGAGTCAAATGCGCCTCAGCAAGATGGAGACTAAGGTGGAGTCCAAAAATTTTCTAAGTGTCAAAATGAAAGTTAGACATGCCATATGCGCCCTTGGGTAAAACTTGAAGTTGTTAGGGTCAAATGCGCCCAAGAAGGTTGGAATGATGAGAATTTTGCCTAAGTGTTTCAAATTGGAAGTAGGACCCATCATATGCGCCCTTCCTAAAAGTGAAAGCTCCAGCACTCAAATGCGCCTTGGGAGGAGGGTGATTAAAATTTTGACTAAGGCAAGCAAATGGAAGTTATACATGCTAAATGCGCCCCCAAGTTGAAGTTGCCTACCTCTTTTGCGCCCCCTCATGAAACTTGAAGAAGACTCCCCTGAATGCGCCTTGGGAGAGAAGAAAAGCCTT
>VDFB02326717.1:0-32903 GCA_007258455.2 Sequoia sempervirens | reverse complement strand
TTCTAAGATGGAAAAGGGAGGCCATTACATAGAGGAAGGTCGAAAGAGAAAAGGAAAGAAGAAGGACAAGAAGTCCAAATCGAAATAAGAGGGGAGATCAAAGTCTCCTAGCAAGAAGTCCAAGGTGAAATGTTGGAACTGTGGGCAACCTGGTCATGTCCGAAAGGATTGTAAAGAGGAGAAGAAGAAGAAGAAGTTTTCTTCCGACAATGATTCTTCTCATAGTGATGGAGATTCCTTCATTGTAGCCTTGGCTACACATGCATCAGATGATGTCTGGATGATTGATTCAGGAGTATCTTTCCACATGACATCTCATAGAGACTGGTTTATGAAGTATGAAGAATATGATGGTGGAAAGGTGTACTTGGCAAGTGATTCAACTTTAGAGATTGTTGGCTGTGGAAGAGTCAGAATCTAATTCCCCAATGGCAGAGTGAAGGAAATCAATAATGTAATGCATATACCAAGTCTGGCTCGAAACTTACTTTTTGAAAGTATGCTAAATGATATTGGAGAGCAAGTCACATTCTCTGGAAATGGCCACAAGATGACTAGAGGCTCAATGGTGCTAGCAAGGGGTGCTCATATTGGCACCTTGTAGAAGTTGGATGCACATGTTGTTCAATGTAACAATGTCTCTGTAAAGTCATAAAAGGCTACTCATGGAGGAAAAGAGGGAAATGTTCCTAATTGTGTAAACTCTATGGAAGTTAAACTTCCAGTAGAAAAGACTATGCTCTGGCATCATAGGCTAGGCCACATCAGAGAGAAAGGTTTAAAAACCTTGAAGAATAAAAACCTGGTTGAGGGGCTTGAAGATTGTAACCTTGAATTTGAATTTTGTGAACACTATATATATGGAAAGCAACACCATGTTTCTTTTTATTCCAGTCCTCATAAATCTTCTGGTTTGATAGATTATATTCATTCTAATGTATTTGGTCCAATGAATGTTCCTTCTTTGTCTAAGTCAAGATACTATGTGTCATTCATTGATGATTATTCAAGAAGAGCATTTGTTTATTTTTTGAAAAGTAAACCAGAAGTGTTCAGTCGATTTAAGGAATTTAAGAACCATGTAGAAAATCGTAATTGAAGAAAAAATAAAATGTTTAAGGACCGGAGCAATGAAAGGAAATTTGTTTTGATGATGTGAGAGTGCATTGTAAAGACCATGGGATTAAAAAGGTATAATACTACACCTATACTCCACAACAAATGGAGTTGCGTAAAGGTTCAATAGGATAGTGATGGAGAGAGCATGAAGTATGCTAAGTAGTGCTAGCTTGGAGGAGAAGTTCTGGGTTGAGGCTGTTGCTACTACATGTTACTTGATTAATCATTCTCCAAATTCTGCTCTTGTTGAGAAAACACCTTTGGAAGCATGGTCTGGTAAGAAGCCCTCTTTAAGACATATTCGTGTTTTTGGCTATGAGGCATATGCTCATGTGTCATATGAGAAAAGATCTAAATTTGAGAACAAGGCTAATAAATGTATTTTTATTATTATAGCGCTGTATAAAAGGATGTTTAACTCGATAATAGAAGGTTGTATATAGTAGAAGTGTAATCTTCGTGAGCTGAAACCTTCAAGCTTGACGTAGTCGAGATGTGAAAAAGGATGTAGTTGGAATTTCTCCTACACCAGATAAAGAGGAATTCAAAATTCAAAATGTACTTGAAACTAAGGAGAGCTCAAGCAGTTCTGAAAGTTCTGAAGAAGAAGAGTCTCAGCCTCAACAAGTGAGGAGGTCAACCCATGAAAGAAAACCCGATAGGTACATGGGTTCTTGATAGATTTCTACTTGTTCCTATGCTTAATTTCTAGGATCATGAGTCGAATCGTAAAAAGAGGCATTTAAAATGTCTGATTTAGACTCTTGGTTGGAAGTCATGAATGAAGAAATGGGAATCATTAGAAAAGAATGAAACTTGGAGTTTGGTGCCATTGCCTAAAGGCAGAAAAGCTAAGGGCTACAAATGGGTATTTAAAAAGAAGATTGGTCTAGATGGCAGTGTGGAAAAGTACAAGGCAAGATTGGTTGCGAAGGGTTATTCCCAGGTAGAGGGAATTGATTATGTAGAGATTTTTTCTCCTGTAGCTAAGCTGACGTCTATCATATTTCTTTTGTCACTTACAGTAGCGTATGACTTAGAGGTCGAACAGATGGATGTGAAGACAACATTTCTTTATGGTGATCTTGAAGAAGAAATCTATATGTCCTAGCCTGAGCACTTTGTTGATAAAGGTAAAGAGAAACTGGTTTGCAAGTTACAAAAGTCTTTTTATGGGTTAAAGCAATCACCTAGAATGTGGTACCAAAAAATTGATACTTTTCTATTATCTTTGGGATATGTGAGATTAAAATCTAATCATTTTGTTTATTATAAAGATGAAAGTGATCAAGTTCTTATTATTGCTCTCTATGTTGATGATATGTTGTTCATAGGCAATAGTAAGCTAATGATTTATGATCTTAAGTCTCAGTTGTCTGCTAAGTTCAAAATGAAAGATCTTGGTGCAGCAAGGTATATTCTGGGGATGGAGATAACTAGGGACAAGAATAGTAGAAAACTTTGACTCAGTCAGAGTAAGTATATCAAGACTGTTCTAGAGAGATTTTGCATGAATGATTGCAAGTAGCTAGTTGTTCTAGTTTTGCAGGGAACGAAGCTATCTGTTGAAGACTATCCAAAATCTCCTACTGAGATGGAGGACATGACCAGTGTACCCTATGCTAGTGCGGTTGGTAGTATTATGTATGCAATGGTCTGTACAAGGCCAGACATTGCCCAAGCAATGGGAGTACTTAGTTGGTTTATGGCTAATCCAGGAAGAACACATTGGGATGTTGTGAAGAGAGTGTTCAAATATTTGGAGGGAACTTCAAATTTTTCTTTGTGTTACCATGGGAACTTGGTTGAATCATAGAGGACTCTTAGTATTCAAGGCTATGTGGATTCTGATTGGGTAGGGGACATTGACAGCAAGAGGTCCACCAGTGGATATACTTTCATGTTGAATGGTGGTATAGTGAGTTGGATGAGTAAGTGGCAGGCTGTAGTCGCTTTGTCCACTATAGAGGCTAAATACATGGCAGCTACACATGCCTATAAAGAAGCAGTTTGGTTAAAAAATTTGTGTTCTAACATTGGTTTTGATGTAGGGAAAATAATTATTTTTTGTGATAGTCAGAGTGCAATTTTTCTGGCAAAGAATCCTACTTTCCATGCCAGGACAAAACATATAGATGTACAGTTCCACTTTGTACGAGATATGGTGGAGGATGGAAAGGTCAGTTTGGAAAAATTTGATACTCTGGAGAATGTTGCAGATGCATTGACGAAGCCAGTGAGCACAAAAAAGTTCAGGTGGTGTGCCAGTTCAATGGGCCTTAGTGCCAATGATTTTCAAAAAGTTTTGTTGTGCTCTGGAGGTTCCTGTGTGATCTTCGTCAAGTGGGAGATTGTTGGAAATATATGCCTAAATCATGACAAGCTGTAACCTCTATTGGAGCCAAGTCGATGTGATATTTTTAATGTCTGGCCAACCAATAGCTTTGAAACATTATGTTTTGTATAGGTCGTTGTGACCTTGCAGGAGTCTCACCGAACGCTTATTCACTGGAGTCATTGGGATAACCTATGGTGGCTCGATAAGAAGTCTTACTGACTGGAGATCTTTGGCCGACATGCCATTCTATCATATATTAGAGAGACTTGGCTGAAAGATTTAAGGTTTCGGTATGAGGTCTTACTGATATGAATGTCTCGCCGATAGCATTCACTTGATGTCTTCGGGGTAACTCAGAGGTTTCATTATAAACTCCTGGTGACAGTTGCTTTGTCTCACCAATAGTATACATCGGTATAACATGAGATGGATTGGTAAGAAGTTTTACCGATATGGATGTCTTGTTGACAGTGTTTAGTTTGAAGTCTTCAGGGAATGTCTTGGAGTTTGGTATGACTTATATCGATAAGGAATGTCTCACCAACGGTGTACACTCAGGGTAGCACAAAAGATCTCGCTGTGAGGTCTTAACGATGGAAAGAAGTCTTACCGACTATTCGGTATGACTTGAGGCTTCAGAGTAACATAAATAACTTGATAGGATGTCTCAGCAAAAGATGATTGTCTTGCCGATGTGAATACTCATGTCTATGTGACTTATGGACCTCAGTATGAAGTCCTGGCGAAAGCGATGAGTTTCGTCGAATGGTGGATGCTTCAGAACAACATGAAGACTCGATGGGAGGTCTTGGCGAGAGTGAAATGTTTTGTCGATGGTATGAAATTTTGATGTGACTTTGAATATCGGTATGTGGTCTCACCGAAGAGCGATAGTCTTGCCGAAAGGAAAATTGAAGTCGATGCAACTTGTGAGCTTAGTAAAACATCTTGCCGATAGGATGAAATCTTAGCGATATCGAATGCTGACTGTGTTGGCATCGAGGAGACACAGTCAGTGTCTCACCAATATGCCAACACAACTTGATTTCCTTTTGATCGTTTGACCATCCTATGTGGAGTCCCGTGGAACAATCGGAGAAGCTAAATGGGAACCGTTGGAAGACATTTCATTGTGGCAGTTCTGAGAGGAAGCTCAACAGACAGGGAACGACATGAATATAGTTTGTAGTTCTAGATGCTCGTTGGTTCGGTTGGTTTGAAGAACAATCGTGTGAACAGTTCGAATTGTATCAGAGTGATTTATATTCTGAAAAGATTATAATTTGAAGGTTCTTGTAAAAGATTGATCATTGTGAAAGCTGTTGTAATTTGGAATCAGAAAGATAAGTTAGAACTCTGTATGTAATTATTTGTTACTGTAATACAAAGTGACTTCTCTTGGTGTGGTGGAATTTTCTCCCATAAGGGTTTTCCCACGTAAATATAGTGTTCATCTGTGTTTGTCTAATTCTCTGTTTCTGCTATTTATTTCAAAGTGCATCTTAATTGAACTATAATTGTAAAATTTAAAAGTGTCTCTGCATTCTTCCCTGAGCTTTTGACGTTAGGAATAGTCAGTGCCAAATTATTAGCTAGTTACTGAACAAAAAATAATACTAAACTAAAGGACAAAATACTCACCAAGTGGGATCCCTTGAATAAGTATCCTCTAAACTAATGAAAACTAAAATGCTCAAGCTCAAAACTTTATTTTATTCATCAAGAAACATGAGTAAAAAAGAGTAGCATAACTGAAAACTTAAGAATGCAAGTACAATATCAAATCATGCAACCTTCTAAGAAGGAGCATCTAATCCTTATTTATACTATCAACTAAACAAGGAAGTCAACTCCATGAACTGGGAGGATTCCATTTAGGAAAAATAGAGAAAGTGGAGTGGTGGTGGTTACGCGTGCATGGAATCTGGTCAGACATTCAGGTCCAAATGCAGATTTAGCACAACAGTAATGCCCACATCTGCTCAATAGCATTAAATTCTACCAAGGAAGTTACATTTGGTTTGCATGGGAAATCTCCTATCATTGACCTCCTTTGACCTTTGAATGATTCCCTTGCTGGATGTTATGGTGCATGCCCAACTAGTGGTGACTTTCTCAATTTAGCATCCTCAACTTATATCTACATGGCAATGTTAGTACGCACAATAATTGCACATCTATAACCACCATAAAGAACATCCATTAACCACATGCAAAATTAATATAGATATTCCATATAACATTCCATTATCATTAAAGGTCTGCAAAAATAGGATTAGGCCCAATGTCTATAGTTTGAGGAAATATCATAAAAGTATCAACACTTAACATCAAAATCCATGATAACTTCAACAACTAAATCATAAATTCTACCCAAAATTAGACCATAAACTAGACTCATCACTCCCCCTAACCTAAGATCTTGTTGGTCCTCCAGCAGGGGAAGATTTGTTCTTTTGCTTGCTCAATGCTCTAAAATTTGCAACTGACAACTGTCCCACATCAAAGTGTGTTGTGCATGAATTAGGGTCCCAATAGAATCCTCCCGATCTATCCAATATGCTCCATCTTTGTCTCTCTGCAACAATATCATAGTGGTAGAACCTAAAGTTCGATACAGGCCACATTAGGATGAGTGGCTAAAAAGTTAGGGGAAGCCAGAATCATCCTTTTATCCTTCCAATGTGAATATATCTGTCAATTCTTTGAAGAGCTGCAACATAGTTCTGGATGGAGTGAGGCTCAGATTGCTTGAGATCATCAGTTAAGCTATTCGATCTTTGTGAGAGGTATCTCTTCATAGTTTCCTCTTTTTCCTTTCCCTTTGCCTCATATTCACTATAAACTGCTTCTATCCAAGGCATAATCCTATTACCATAGCTAGGTCTGAAAAACATTTTGTGCATTCCCTGAAAATGTCCCTTGGATTCCTTGAATAAGCCCTAATGGACTAAGGGATGTTTGATTCCATTTTCTTATAAGCCCCATATAGCTAACCCCAACTAATCTCATTTTGCACCCAAGACCTAAAAGCCCTTAATTGGACATCCCCAACATACAACAACAGATTCCAATCATGGTCTTGAGTCACAACATAGTTATGCAAATAAAACTCACACAACAAATTCTTCATTTCAGGGGAAGCAATCCGATAAGCATTGAAAAATTCAACAGGAGTGTCAATAGAAGGGTTGAAACCAGAGACAATCCTTTCCAACCTAAAAGAGAGATATTTCTCCTTCAAATGAAGAGCATAGACCCTTGGAGGGGTCCTGCACTCTAAAATCTGTGGTACCAAAGAGCCATATCATCCACTTTCTTCTTCAAGTTGGAAATTTCTGCATCCTTGTCTTTAATTTCCTCATCTCTCTTTTGAATTTCCTTTTTCAATTTGCATTTTTACTCCTTCCATTATTCTTCTCTTCTTTGTATCTCTTTCCATAAATGCATGGCCACCTTGTGTACTAAAAAATCAGGGGGGTTATGGTTTCCTACCAAAATTTTTCCTAGCATTGATGCTTGCTCTTCACATGGTACTAACTGCAAGGGGTTAGGTTGTCCTGCTAATTATGGCTGCAGGGGTATTGATTGTTCTCCAAATTCTTGTTGTTGCTGTAGGAACTCTTGCTCTTGTTCTTGTTCTGGATTTTGCTGCAAGATATCCTAATTTTCCTCATACTCTTGGTTTTCCACTTGTTCTACAATGTTAGCAAGATCAACCAATGTTATGTTTATTTCCCTCTCAAATATGTCTTCTTCCTCGAAATTCTCCTACCCCATTGGAGCTTCTATGTCCCCCTATAGTATTTATCTAGACTTAGGGATTTCCTATGGAGGCATACCAAAGGCTGGCCCAACTGGTCTTGCTTTCCTAGGAGGGCTCTCATGTTTTTCTTTGGCTACAAGGTGAATAGTCTCAGCCTTTCTCATCTTAGAGCTTGGCACCTCTTTTTCTGCCGACTACTTTTTGGCTTTTCCTTTTCTCATTTTCACCTCTCTCCTTTGTGCCCTAGTTTTCATTAAGGTGCCAAGTGGAACGTCATAATCAAAATCTAAGGAAGAGCTTTCTTTTTCTGAATGGTTAGTTTTAGAAGAACTAATTTCTATGGTTTCTTTTGCTGCAAGAGGGTTTACACTAGGGCATGCACCAGAGGTTGAAGCACCAAAAGTGGCTTCATCCATGCTCAATCTCTTGCTAGACCTACAAGGTTGAGGTAAAACCCTAGGGTGCAAATGCTCAGGTCTAATTTGATCAATTTTTTGAATTCTTCCTAGGTCATTCCAGACACATCATGCAAAGACTTCTCAACTAACAATTTAATCAGACAATGGTGGGAAACAAAATTGTCTCTACCTTTTTGAGTCTTGGCTTCCATGATTGAAAGAAGGTTGTATAGCATGTTTGGCACATTCATCCTCCTTTCATGCCTCATGTGATTCAAAAGCTTGAAGTGCACGGAATGAAAATTCGATTGGTGACCTTCATAGGTGATGTATTTTATGACATAAAAAACTATATACTTCCATGGCTTAGGCAGAGACATTCTCTTCACACCCTATCTATCTATGCTCAATGGAGGGTCACTCAGTTCTGTAAATTCGGCCCTGGCTAACCTGACATCTCTAGAAGCAGGGTAATTTTCACCATTAGCAGGTAACCTTGTAACTTTTGCAATTATTTCTTTAGTCGCTATGACCTCCAGTCCTTTTATCATGGAATTCCCTTTAGACAATTTCTAAGTGAATTCTATTGCAATTTCTTCATCGAAATCATCCAGTTTCAGGAAGTAGTCTATCCACCCCAAGTTCTGAATTCGGCTAGGCATGGTGCATCCTATAGTAACACATCATGCACCATGAGTTAATTTTGAATTAACCGACCTCCCATTGTCTATAATCAAACAAATAATATGTGGTTTCCTTCTTGTAATTTTCATCTGAAAACCAAATTCACCTTCCTGCAACAATTGCCAACTTTCCAATGCCAATGTTGACTGAATTTTCCTTTCCTAATTTTCCTTTTGTTTACAACTTGAGATATGATAGGGTCAATAATGGAAAGGAAGGAGTAATAAAATAAAGCTATAATGGAGAGAAATGGTGGAAGCAGTTAGTGTCACCTCACACATGTGAGTCATTCTCTCACCCAGATTTCAAATCAGCTCAATTTAAATTTTGCTAATGTAGACCAACATGGACTAACACGTGGGAAAAATATTCACATCTTTTTCCTCCACCCAATCTAAATTTTGGAATGTGTCCTCACATGCAGAATGATGATTTGACAGGGTAGGGAATATTGGCATGTTATGATGAACATCCATACTAACGTACAACAATTAAATGAATGCACTTAAGGACAATTAAGATATAGCAATTAATGTGCACATACCTGAATGTGTGGAGGATTTGTTTCAAAGATTGTGGAGAAAGTATCGTTCACATTTTTAGGAAATAAGTTGAGCAATTAATGAAAATGAGGTGGGATGAGGTGGAGTGGAATGAAGTGAAGCGATGGAAGAGAGAGAAAGGTGAAAATGAATGTTCAAATGGGTGGATGGGTGAAGAAGTGGACCCCACAAAAGTGAAATTCTTTATTATGGAAAGTACATACCTTGATTTTCTAGAAGGAGGGATAGTAGGTCCACTTCTTTTGGCCACAGGAAGCTCAGGTGTTGCATGTTGAGTGAATTGTTGCAGTAACTCCTCCTTGGAATTTGGCTTGTGATACAATCTGAGGCTATGACCATTGACAAGCAACTTAAATCTGATTGGGTCAATAGTAATGAGTCGTACAACACCATTAGGAAATACCTCAGCAACCTCATATGGTCCTAGCCACCTTGTTTTGCAATTTTCCTGCATTGTCCTAATACCTTGAGTCATAGAGCAGGGCCCAATCTCTTGGTTGGAATTTCTTGTCCTTGATAAATTTATCATGCCACTTGATTCTCTGATTCTGTACTACCTCTGTGTGATGCAAGGCTACTTTTCTCATCTCATCCAAAGCATTTAGCTACATGATTCTCTCTTTTTGTGCCTCAGAGATATCCATCCCCAAATATATTGTAGTCCTAAGAGTCTTATGTTCAAACAATGGGCATCATGGTTGTCTTTCCATACAACAACTCAAATGGAGTGAAGCATGTAGATGTTTTCTAGGTTATCCTATAGGCCCAAACAACTTCTGGTAATCTATTTTCCCAATGCTTTATGTGGATAGCTACTGTTTTGGTCAAAATGGCTTCAATGTCTTTGTTGGTCACCTCAACTTGGCCACTAGCCTGGGGGTGATAAGGAGTAGACTTCATGTGTCTTATGTTGTACTCATTGACTAGTGTTGCAACAAGGGTTGATGTGAATTGAGCCTCTTGATTAGTCACTATCTCTCGTGGAACTCCATACCTTGTGAAAATATTCTCATAAAGAAATTCAACAACCTTGTTATCTCTTGCATGCTTCATGGCCTTAACTTCTACCCATTTAGTTACATAATCAGTGCATACAAAAATATAAGACTTAACATTTGATGGAGGGTCAATGGTTCCTACAAAATCCAATCCCCACTTGTCAAAGGGAGTGATTACTACCTGAGGGTAAAGTGGCATCTCATCAAATTTGGTTGGCCTGCCCATTTTTTGGCATCTATCACATTTTCTTGTATACCTTCCTACATCCTTGTGGAGTGTTGGCTAGTAATATCCTGTGTTCAAAATCTTCATTGTTGTCCTCCTGGCTGTAAAATGTCCTCCACATGGTTCATTGTGACATGCATGAAAAATGCTATATGTCTCATCTTCTCTCACACATCTCCTCATGACATGGTCTGGTCTAGTATAAAACAAACATCCAATAATCCATGAGAAAGGAAAATATTTTTCAATGAGTGCCCTTCTCTCTTTTCGAGAGAAGTGAGGAGGAACTCTACTTGTGTCCAGATAATTAGCTATGTTAGCATACCAGGGTGTTTGTACACCGATAGAGAATAGATGCTCATCAGGAAAAGAGTCATCTATGGCTTGATTATCTCTTGATGTAGTTAGCCTTGAAAGAAAATCTGTAACAACATTAGCCTTCCTTGGTTTATCCACAATGGTTATGTCAAACTCCTGCATCAACAATAACCATCTTACCAGCCTACCAAAGACCAAAGGTTTATTCATGAGATATCTAATGGATGCATGATTAGTGTGCACAAATATTTGGTACCCTATGATGTAATTCCTAAATTTGTTCAGGGAATAGATTACTGCCAACATTTCTTTCTTTGTCATTGCATAGTTGAACTCAACCCCCTCCAAATTTTTGTTGACAAAATAAATGGAATTTTTAATAGCTTCTTTTTTCCCTAAGATTGCTTCTATGGAATAATCTGATGCATCTGTATGGATGTGGAAAGGAAGCTCCCAATTAGGTCCTTTGAGTACAGGAGCATGAGTCAAGGCTACCTTCAAGTCAAAAAATGTCTTGTCACAACCTTTAGTCCACTGGAATTCAACATCTTTAGTGAGAAGAGTATACAATGGTGCTGCTATTTTGCTGAAATCCTTGATGAAATGCCTATAATATCCTGTATGACCCAAGAAACTCCTAACATCCTTTTGTTTTGTAGGTGTGGGAAGATTTGTGATTACCTCAATCTTTGCAGGATCTGCTTGAATTCCTTTGTGGGAGATGTAGTGGCCAAGGACTACACCTTCCTACATCATCATGAAGCACTTTTCACTATTTAAGGACATATTTTGGTCTTCACATCTCTGTAGGGCTCACTTGAGATTCTCCAATGCCTAATTAAAATCAGCACCATAGGTGGTAAAATCATCCATATAAATTTCCATGCAATCATGAGAAATGTCTGAAAATATGCTAATGACTACCCTCTAAAAAATTGCAGTTGTATTGCATAAGCCAAATGGGAGAACTAAGTAGGCATAGGTCCCCCATGGACAAGTAAAGGTGGTATTCTCCTAGTTCTTTGGTGCAATTTGGATCTAGTTGTAGCTGCTGAATTCATCTAGAAAACAAAAGTATTGCTTTCCTGCAAGTGTGTCCAAAACTTGATCTATGAAAGGTAAGGGAAAATGGTACTTTTTGGTGGCAACATTAAGTTCCCTATAATCAACACAAACTCACCATTTTCGTCCTTTTTTGGGCACAATCACTAATGGAGACACCCACTGGCTATCCAAAATGGGGTAGATAAATCCTACATCTAGCAATTTATGTAGTTCCCCTTTTACAATTTCTCTCAGTGCAAGGTTAATTCTTCTTTGTAGCTACCTCACTGGAGTGAAATCACCTCTGATGTAAATTCAATGTGTGTAGAGTTTAGGGTCCTTTCCCTTCACATCATGATAATCCCATAAACATGCATGTTGATGGGTCCTTAATAAGTTTTCCAATAAAAATTGTTGTTCTTCACTCAGTTTGTTGTTAACATTCAAATATTTTCCCTCTGACACCTGCACTTGTGTAGTTAACTCTATCATAGCTACTTCATTAATGCATGGTACCTTAAGTTCACAAGGAAACAATGTATGGGAAATACTTGTTGTTGCAGAAAGTTCATTTGTAGGAACAATGGTTGTAGGAAGAATGTCTGCAGGAACAGTGGCTGCAGGAAGAGCAAGTAGAAGTATCTTGATTAGAGTAGTAGAATGAGAAGATGATGCCTCCTCCACTTCACAATGGTTCTAAATAATGTTAACCAATACTTCATCTTCATCTTGAAGCTGCATGGATATTTTTCCTAACATCATAAGATGCGCCACAAAATTAACTTCCTCGGCCTCTTCACCAACATGTGGCCATACGAGATTATCCTCATCATGAGATGGCTAAGCAGGAGGATAAAGAACAAAATTTTTGGTGCTCTTTCCATCTGAAATGGTCATGTCACCTTATCAACATCAATTGTATGCATCTGTAGTTGCTAACCATGGTCTTCCAAGAACAATGGGATACCCGCCTAATGTAGTTTTAGAAGAAAGAATCATAAAGTATGCTAGGTACTCCCAGGAGTCTAGAATTACCACAAGATCTTCCACTATACCATCAGGCTTAATAGTAGAACTATCAACAAGCTGTAGGATAGTAGGAGTTGATCTCATGCTTGCAACATTTAGTTGTTGTAGGATGTCCTTGATCATTACGTTTATTGCTACCCCTAAATCAATTAGAGCATTCTTTATTTGAATCTCGTTTATAACAACTACTACCACATGACTACCTAGATCATTTTACTTGGGGATAGTCACTTTTCCAAGCATGATGTCAGCTAGTTGTCCCACCACATGAATCGTAGTGGGGTCTTTCTTCTTCCTACCTAGCTTTTCGAGGCATGCTTCTTTAATTGTCTTGCCATAGATTGGGACATCCTTTATGGCCTGCAATAGAGGGATTTGGACACATATATGCTTTAGATGATCTAGGATGTCAAAATTTGTGTTCTTTCTTTCTTCCCATTTATTGGAAACTTCCAATCTCTGAGGAAATGGTGGTTCTTGTTTAGTTTGCTTGGCTAGGACTAGTTTGGGATTCTTAGGTGCCCTTGGCTGAATGGGATCATTCAAAGGTTCCTCTTTCTCTTCCACAGGAAGCTCATTGATAATGTGCTTGGAAGGGGCTGGTAAAGTAGTTCCTGAACGTAGGTGGATGTCACCTACACTCACAACATATGTAGGAAATTGATTTGAATTAGCAAAGTATATAGGTTGCTGCTGTGGTTTTTTATTTAGATTGGGTGTGGGCTAAGCTGGTAGCTGAGTAGGTTTAGGTGGATTTGAGCTTGTATTAGAAGGTGGAGGCATTATAGCAGACTGTTGGGGATGAGAAGGTGGCTGCATGTAACTGGTTATTTGGGTAGGCCATTGTTGTCCTCCCCTCCATTGATTTGTTTGCTGCCAATTTCTTGGAGGTGGCTATCAATGCCCTTGATATTGCTACCAATTTTCCTAAGGTTGTTGCCACTGGGGTGGAGAGTTTTGATGAGTGGGCCAAGCATTTGGAGGGTTACCCCAAGGTTGCGGTGGATATCCTCCATAGTTAGATGGATATGGGGGCTACCATTGGTTACTAGATGAATAGGAATTAAAATATGGCCCAACATAAGATAGTGGATCTGGTGGCATACCTTGTCTTGGAGCCCAAGGCCTCCTTTGTGCAACATAGTAGACTTGATCTTCTTCAATCTGAATTGGCTTGAACTTGGATGCAATCTACTTGCATTCAATATTAGCTACCATTTTGCATCTATAGTCCTTCTTTTGTCTGCAATGGGGGCAATACTCTGCCAACATTGCCTTTACCTCCTCTTGCTTCTTCTTGGCCTAAAATGTATCTAGTTGAGCATCTAGATTATTTATGATGTCTTGCTTGAAATATTCTAGCAAGTGTGTGATCTCCATCCTTGAGACTCCACTAGTAGTTGACTTACCCATAGAGGATTGGTAAGCTCTTCCTTTCTTTGAAACTTCCCTAGAGTAGTTCTGCCATATCTTTTTGATGTCTTCCCAAGGAAATTGGTAGATATCTCCTCCTCCCATTAGCTCCAAGGCATCAGTGCAGTTGTCATTGATTCCTCTCAGGAAAATAAAATTTTGTGAGTCTTCTTTGAGTTCATGGTGTGGGGATATTTGCAGGAAAAACAAAAAACCTTGCAATATAATCATCCAGGTTCTCATCTTCCTTTTGTTGCATCCTAAAAAATTTCACCTCCTCTCATGTCACTGCCCCTGCAATACTCCTTGTATTTCTCAAGGAATTTTGTCTTCATGTCTTCCCAAGTTTCCACAATATCTCTTCCTAGGCTCATGAACCATCTTAATGCAACTTTTTTTAGAGTGGTAGGAAATAGCTTAAGCCTATGGGCATCAGTGGTATACTCATAACTCCTGCTGAGTATATCAAACTTGGACAAGAAGGTATCATGGTCTTCTATAACAAGTCCATAGAACTTTGGAAGGGCTAAAGCAAGGATATTTTTGAGATTTTCAAATTCATTCTGATGGGAAATGGGGAAAGGAAAAGTTGGTTGGTTAGGTTTGTTTCTATTTTCATCACCCATGCCTTCTTGATGGATTCCCCAAGCAAAGGGATTCTCAAACTAATTTTGGTCTTCGATGGAAGCTTCAAAATTGGTCAGATCAGGAAATGCATCAGTAAAGGGATGTGGCTCTTCTTCTTCTTCTTCTTCATTCCTTGGAAGATTTGGAATCTCTTCTAGCTAGAATGGATCAGGATTATTAGGAAGGAATCTCCCATAAGCATCTCTTCTCCTTCGTCTATGCATGTGATATCAACTCACTATCAGCCAACTCACACAAAGAATTGGTAAAGAATAAGGGGGGTCATTACTTCCTAAATGAGGGGTACACTAAGAGAAAATTCAAAAATACTATAGCAAGAAAACTATCAATGACTCCAAAGAGCTTCCTAGTTTGACACCATCCCCGACAACGACGCCAAAAATGTTGGCCTGCTACAATGATTTTAACAACTAGGCCTCTACAGTCGTGATTCAAAGATTGGACATCTAACCTGAATAGTTATTTCAATCATCATGAAGGTGCATTTAACTTGTCAAACCAGGGACGTGAACTTGAAATGGGTCAGCATAGTATGTGCACTAGGAACCCAAAGTAGCCATTTTCATTCTATAGCTAAGAAACACACAATGTTGAAAGTAAAATGCTTAGGAAGGAATAACATAAATTCCAATCATCAAACAACAACTACATCAAGATAAAATGCATAATAGGAATGAAAATATGAGCAAACAAACAGGACACTATTATGTCTACTTTGGCTGTAGGAGTAGTCACATAATGGAATTCTAGTGGCTGCAGGAACAGTTAGTGCCAGATTCTTAACTAGTTACTGAACAAAAAATAATACTAAACTAAAGGACAAATTACTCACCAAGCGGCCCCCCTTGGATAAGTATCCTCTAAAATAATAAAAACTCAGATGCTCGAGCTCAAAACTTTATTTTATTCATCAAGAAACATGAGTACAAAAGAGTAGCATAACTAAAAAATTAAGAATGCAAGTACAATATAAGATCATGCAACCTCCTAAGAAGGAGCATTTGATCCTTATTTATACTATCAACTAAACAAGGCAGACAAATCCACAAACTGGGAGGATGCCATTTAGGCAAAACAAAGAAAGTGGAGCGGTGGCGGTTACACGTGCATGGAATCTGGTCAGACATGCAGGCCCAAACGTAGATTTAGCACAACAGTAACACCCACATCTACTAAACAACATTAAATTCCACCACAAGACAGTTACATTTGGTTTGCATGGGGAATCTCCTGCCATTGACCTCCTTTGACCTTTGAACAATTCCCTTGTTGGACATTATGGTGCATGCCCCTCAATTTAGCATCCTCAACTTATATCTGCATGGAAATGTTAGTACGCACAATAATTGCACATCTATAACCACCTTAAAGAACATCCATTAACCATATGCAAAATTAATATAGATAGTCCATATAACATGCCATTATCATTAAAGGTTTGCAAAAATAGGATTAGGCCCAATGTCTATAGTTTGAGGAAATATCATAAAATTATTACACTTAACATCAAATTCCATGATAACTTCAACAACTAAATCATAAATTCTACCCCAAATTAGACCATAAACTAGACTCATTAGAATGTACATGCCTAGTATATTTAGACAACCTTCCATAGACTATAACTCAAGAAATCAACTTGTAGAGCACAAAACCATGAGAAAATTTAACTAAAGATAGATATGAACCTTATCAACATACTTCCAGAATTGTAAAACTTGAAAACAAACTATGGAGAAATGTAGAGAAAAATGATTTCTCCCAAACAACACTGTAGCATAGTTCATACATTGGTGAACACAACTTCTTCTGCACAATTATCTAGACCAAGAAATTCTACATATAACACCCATGAACACCTTTTACCAACATATCTAAGCCACAAAAGCATAGCTTCAACACAGAAGAAATGCGGACCAAAACCAGAACACCACACTGTTTACTAGAACACTTCTGTAATGCACTATTTTCCTCTTTTATTCAAATTTTCTCAAAAGAACTTGGAAACCAAGCACCAGAGAAACATACTCCTCATCTTCAACATTTCTTCATCATTACTAAACCAAAAACATCCACAAACAGAAGATTATCAAAGCAACACTAGAGGTTGACACTAGTAGCACTTACTAATGACAACATTATGAAACTAACCAAAGAATCATCACAACTTCCCAACCATTACCAATTGACATCAATGACAACACCGACTACTCATACTTGCAACAAGGTTTCCATCTTTTAATTCCCAAAATAAGCTCCTTATGAGAAACCAACTTTACATCATTTTGACATATAAAAGTACAAAGTTTGAGTTGCTTTTTCTTGCATTGTTTTATCTATTTGCACTCATAAAATCTACCCAACATTGCTTAAAAAAATTGAGAAGTGATATAGCTTTACCATAAAAGTATATAAAAAAAAAATTCCATTAGACAATGTGCTACAGTAGGATCTAAGGATTCAAATAGGATGAGACATTTACTTTTAATGGTTTTTATTTGAAATGAACTTATTTATCTAAATTTTCTAGTTCTCTCTTGATACCTCTAATCTATAACATTCCATTTTCATCACCTTTTCAATCCATTTTTCTATCTCCCTATTCCTCATTTCTATTATTGAATCTTTTTCCTTTGTGTTTTTCCATTTCCACTTGGTTTCTCTCAAATACACCATCAACCCACATTCATATATTATATTTGTAGACCTTGTGTCATTCCATTTCATTTGCATTAATCCTTTATGGATGCATATATGTTTCCCATCACCCCTTTGTGAATGTAAGCCTTTGTTTGAAACCTCTATTAGTTGTAAGCCATTGCCATATCAAACCCTCACTTGAGTGATTTACACTTAAGTTTGATCATTTTCATTAGCCCTCTTTAAATCTCAAAAGACATTTTTCATTTGACCATCACCATGTTCCCAAAAATATTCTCCCACCCTGGTTGGCTTTTTGAGTTCACGTTCACACTTTTCCATCATCTTATGCATTTTCATGGTTATGCCTTGATATGGAGTAATTTTTTAGAATAGATGAATTTTAATCCTTGTTATTTATCAATATTTTGATGTGGAATCATTCTTAAAATCCCATAAGTGGAATAACCAGGGAAAAATTCCACTTAATATTTATTTTTGTTGGGTTCCCCTTCACAAAAGTGCACTTCCAATTCAATTTCATAAAGTTATGCAAAGATTCAAAATAAAATCCAAAAGAAACTTACCCCTCAAATCAAATGAAGAACACCTCATAGAAGTTACAAAATATAGTTTGACTAGGTCAAGGCTACCCTAGGAGGTCAAGAATTTATTGTTTACATTACATATGAAAGACTTGAAATATTTTGGGATACTTCTACTAACATAATTGATGATCCCTATCAAATTTTGATCTTTTTCACTCTAGTTACGAAGTGAAACATTTCCAACTCATCAACTTGCACTCTTAGTTTCAATCATATTTATTAGTACCCCTTAATTTTTACTAGAAATTGTATTCCTTTTTTTTTATCAGTAATAGGCTAACACTTTTGAAGAGCTATAAAACTCTATCAAGAAGCTCCCTAAAAAAAATTAAGTTTCTACTTGCTCCCTAGTCAAAGGTTTCCCTAGACAATGTTGTGATGGTGGTTATCAAGATTGGTCAATATTATAAAGTAGGTCATTTTGTGTATATCATCCTTGTCCTTTTCATTCGATGAGCCCCAAATTTTATGGGTAGCAATAGTATTTTATTCTAATCACTCTTAATTTGCACCACTTCATCTCAAAGGTGCATCTCAACCCACTTATTCAATATTCTCTATTTCCATTATGTAGTCAAGTTGCTAATTATTGATTTCTAAGTTTCCATATATTGGCTTATTTATAGCCTATTTAATAGTCCCATCTCTTATGGTTGTAGAATACAGTTAGTCTAGCTAGAGATAGTGACATGTAACTTTAATTTGCACTTAGTGTAAGGAAAGTAAGGTGCAGAAACACTTTCCTAATGCCAAAACCACAGGGAAGAATGCAATGCAGTGCTTTTAATTTTTCCAAATTACAATCTAATTAAGACACACATGAAAGATATACAGAAATAGAGCAAATACACAAAGACAAATCAAACAACAAATTTTATGTGGGAAACCCTTTCGGGAAAAAAACCCACCACACCAAGCTGTATCTCTTTGTATTACAGTAACAAAATTACATACAATCAGAAAGACAACTTTCTGGTGTTAGTCATAGTAGCTTATTCTCACTGTTTAGACTCTCTCATAAAAGCTCTCATACAATTCGATGAACTCATCACTCTATTCATATGTACAAAAAAAGAAGAAGAATCCATCTGCTTTTAAATCTTCTGTGCATCCTTATCCGCCAATGCCAACCATAGATAGTTTCCATTCAAGTCTTGATTTTTCCCTGCATGCTATTTTTCCAATGTTTCAACTGATGCATAAAATCAATCGTCATCATGCTTTAAAGCTGCTTCCTATGATTGGTCCATGAAGCTCCACCTAGGATGGTCAAACTGGTCAAGAGAATTCAACTTTGTTGGCATATTGGTGAGACACTCACAGTGTCTCCCTGATGCCATAAAGTTTCTCTACCGAAATCGCTATAGCTTCCACGAGTCGGCAAGATGCTATATCGAATGTATAAGTCACAACAAAACCAACGATGTCCACTTCAATCCTATTGGTAAAGGTTTTCCTTATCAGCGAGACTCATATCGAATGGAACAAGTCATATCGAATCTAGAGAATCCATTGGCAAGACATACTAATGCTGCCAAGACCTTATGTCGAAAACTTCAAGTCATGCCGGTGTGAGCCATTCAGCATGACTATCACTCTTCGGCGAGACTCACATCAAAGCAGAACTTCCACCGAATGTCACACTGTCGCCAAGACTCGTGCCTATCGCCGTGACCTTTCACCGAGCTCCATCATGTCTTACCGAGTCAGCAAGACATAAGCCCTTTGCCAAGACGTTTCTCTGAGTTCCTAGAGTTAACCTGAAGACTTTTGTCGGCGTGACTTATTACTTTTGCTAAGACTTCTCAGCAAAGTCTTTTGTCATCGCGAAGTCACCACGAGGATACAATCTATTCGGTAATACTTAGCTTTATCACTAAAACCTCTCCTCACGACCCTCGAGTTACTTCGACATTCGCCTTGACACCTGAGAGCAGCCATTGTGGGCAAGACATTACATACTCGCTAGGACATCTCACCAAAGCCCTAGCATTAGCCTGACATCGGCGAGACTTACACCATTCGCTGAGACTTCTCCCCAACACCTGTGAGCTAGCCCGATAAGATCAAATGTCACCCAGAGTTCTTCCGATCACCAAAAGGTCATGCCAAACTCAGAGAGTCACATCGATAGACTTCATTCGGCAAGACATCAACTCTGTCATAGCGATAGGATCATTTCAAGAGCTTCATAACTATTAGTCGCCCAGACATGAACACTGTCATAGTGACTTTGCCCTTCAGGAGTTCCATGTCAGTAAGGATTGAGGCACATATTCCAACAAGCTCCCACTTGATGAAGATCTTACTGACACCTCTAGAGCATAACAAAACTACTGAGATTCATGGGCCAAGAGGCCCATTGAACTATCACACCAACTAAACTTGTTTGTGCTCACAGGCTTCATCAATGCATCTGCAACATTCTCCAGAGTATCCAATTTCTCCAAAGAGACCTTCCCATCCTCCACCATATCTCATACAAAATGATACTGTACATCTATATGTTTCGTCCTAGCATGGAAAGTAGGATTCTTTGCCAAACATATAGCACTCTGGCTGTCACAGTAGATAGTAATCTGTTTTGCATTAAAGCCAATGTTAGACAAAAACATTTTAACCAGATTGCTTCTTTATAGGAATGTGTGGCTGCCATGTATTCTACCTCTGTAGTAGACAAAGCGACTAAAGCTTGCCGCTTACTCATCCAACTCACTGCACCACCATTCATCATGGAAATATATCCACTGGTGGATCTTCTGCTGTCAATGTCCCATGCCCAATTAGAATCCACATAACCTTGAATGCTGAGAGTCTTCTGTGATTCAACCAAGTTACCATGGTAACACAAAGCATAGTTTGAAGTGCCCTTCAGATATCTAAACACTCTCTTCACAGCATCCCAATGTGTTCTTCTAGGATTAGCCATAAACCAACTAAGAACTCCCACTGCTTGGGCAATATTTGGCCTTTTCCAGACCATAGCATACATGAGACTACCAACTGCACTTGCATAAGGCACACTGGTCATGTCCTCCATCTCAGAAGAAGATTTTGGACAATCCTCAGCAGATAGCTTCGTTCCTTGTGTAACTGGAACAACTAGCTGCTTGCATTCAGTCATACAAAATCTCTCTAGAACAGTCGTGACATATTTACTCTGACTAAGCCAAAGCTTTCTGTTCTTTCTGTCCCTGGTTATTTCCATTCCCAGAATGTACCCTGCTGCACCAAGATCTTTCATTTCAAACTTTGCAGACAACTGAGACTTAAGATCAAAAATCATTAGCTTACTATTGCCTATAAACAACATGTCATCAACATACAAAGCAATAATAAGAATTTGATCACTTTCAGCTTTGTAATACACACAGTGATCACATTTTGATCTTACAAATCCCAAAGACAAGACAAACATGTCAAACTTTTGGTACCACATTCTAGGAGACTGTTTTAAACCATATAGAGATTTCTTCAACTTGCAAACCAGCCTTTCCTTACCTTTTACCACAAAGTGCTCCAGCTGGGACATATAAATTTCTTCTTCAAGATCACCATGAAGAAACGTTGTTTTCACATCCATTTGCTCAATCTCTAAATCACATGTTGATGCAAGTGACAAAAGAAATCTAATAGATGTGATGCAGGAGCATCCAGTGGTGTAAGGGCAATCTTGCATCACCCAAAAATAGTTAAATTTCAAGTTTCTTGGTTTTTAGATGTTTTTACATTTTTGGATACCCTTTTTGTCATAATGAAATTCCCAATTTACGGTTTTTATTTTCTATTCCGGGTTGAAAGATATTGCAGTTTTAGTTGCCCAGATTTGCACCTAAAAATCTTCCGAGTCAGTTTTGAGGCACTTAGAGTTCTCAGATCGGCCCCGAAACTTTCTAAAATTTGTGCACTAATTTTAAGCGCGTTCTTGACTTTGAGACTTTTCCAATGGTTCAAACGGTTCACGAATCGGAGCCCCAGATCAAAAGTTATGGCTTCGGGAAGTTGGCGACTTTCTAGAAGATACAATTGCAAATGTTCTTTTGAAATTTGAACTTCAAGTTGTAATTTTTCGGCACCAAACCGCCTAAACTCAAATTTGAATATTGTTTTGGCTCAAAACTAAAGAGGAGCTCTATTTATGGGTGAGTTTCTAATTTTTGGGTAACTTTTTGGGGACAAGCTCACATATTGTGAAAGGGTGATTCTGTAGCTTTCTGTAACTGGCATGTGTTGTAGAACATGGGGATTTGAGATCCTCTGCATGTAAGAAGCTCCATTTTCTAAATAATAAAATTATTCTCTTGTTTGTAGGTTATTTTCTAAGTCTCAGGTTGCACCCTCATCAAGATGTTAGATTAGCTACAGGAGAAAAAATTTCTCCATAGTCAATTCCCTCTACCTGGGAATAACCTTTTGCAACTAGCTTCGCTTTATATTTTTCTACACTGCCATCTAGACCTATTTTCTTTTTGAATATCCATTTGCAGCCTACATATTTTCTGCCTTTAGGCAATGGAACCAAACTCCAGTGTCATTCTTTCTAATGATGCCATTTCTTCATTCATGGCTTCCAACCAAGAGTTTGAATCAAACATTTTAAATGCCTCTTTTACAGTCCTAGGTTCATCAGTGCTAGAAATTAAAGCATAGGCACAAGTAGACTCTATTAAAGAAAACCCATACCTTTCAGGTTGCTTTCTTTCACGAGTTGACCTCCTCACAGGCTGAGGTTGAGGTGGTTCTTCATCATCTTCAGAACTTTCAGAACTGCTCGAGCTCTCCTCAATATCAGGTACATTTTGATTTTTCAATTCCTCTTTATCTGGTGTTTGAGGAATTGTTGCAACATCCTTTTCATTTTCTGATTTCTTCTCTGATGTAGATCTAATGTAGAAGGTTTTAGCTCATGAAATATAACGCTTCTGCTGTGCAAAACCTTCTCAGTCTCAGGGTTCCAAAGCTTGTATCCTTTTATGCCAGCACTATAGCCTATAAATATACACTTTATAGCTTTGTTTTCCAACTTGGATCTTTTTTCAAATGGCACATATGCATATGCCTCACAACCAAAGACAAAATATGTCTCAGAGAGGGCTTCTTTCCAAGACCATGCTTCCAAAGGCGTCTTCTCAACAAGAGCAAAGTTAGGAGAGCGATTTACCAAGTAACATGCTGTAGAGACTGCTTCACCTAGAACTTCTCCTCCAAGCCAAGACCGCCAAAGATACTTTGTGCTCTTTCCATTATCATCCTGTTAAACCTTTCAGCAACTCCATTTTGCTATGGAGTATAAGGTGTGGTCTTATGTCTTTTGATCCCATGATCTTTATAGTAACTTTCTAAATTCATCTGAACAAAACTCACCGCCATTGTCAGTCCTAAACATTTAATTTTTCTACCAAATTTAATTTTCTACAAGGTTTTTAAATTCCTTAAACTGACTGAACACTTCTGATTTACTTTTCAAAAAATTTACAAATGCTCTTCTTGAATAATCATCAATAAACGACACATAGTATCTTGATTTAGACAAAGAAGGAACATTCACTAGACCAAACACATCATAATGTATATAATCAAGTAAACTAGAAGTTTTGTGAGGACTGGAATAAAATGAAACACGGTGTTGCTTTCCATATATGCAATGTTCACATAAATTAAATTCAAGGTTACAATCTTCAAGCCCTTCTACCAGGTTTTTATTTTTTAAAGTTTTTAGACCTTTCTCACCAATGTGGCCAAGCCTATGATGCTAGAGCATAGTCTTCTCTACTGGAAGTTTAATCTCCATGGAGTTTACACCATTAGGAACATTTTCCTTCTTTTCTTCATGAGCAGCCTTGAGTGACTTTGCAGAGACACTATTGCATTGAATAGCTTGTGCATCCAGCTTGTACAGAGTACCAATTCAAGCACCCCTAGCCAACACCATAGAGCCTCTAGTCATCTTGCAGCCATTTCCTGAGAACGTGACCTGCACTCCAATATCATTTAGCTTACTTACATAAAGTAGATTTCAAGCCAAACCTGGTATATGCATCACATCATTGATTCCCTTTACTCTTCCACGACCAACAATTTCCAAAGATGAATCACTTGCCAAATACACCTTTCCACCATTATATTCTTCATACTTCGTGAACCATTCTCTATGAGATGTCATGTGGAAAGATGCTCCAGAATCAATCAACCAGACATCATCTAATGCCCATGTAGCCAAAACTGCAATGAAGGCATCTGCATCACTATGAGAAGAGTCATTTCCAGAATAATTATTCTTCTTCTTTTTCTCCTCCTTACAATCCTTTCAGACATGACTAGGTTGCCCACAATTCTAGCACTTCACTTTGGACTTCTTACCAGGAGACTTTGATCTCCCTTCTGATTTTGATCTAGACTTCTTGTCCTTCTTCCTGCCTTTCTCCTTGGGCCTACCTCTAATAGCCAGAGCCTCCTTTGCCATCTCATAAGATTTTCTTCTCATTTCTTCTGATAACAAAGAAGCAACAACATCTTCCATCCTTAAAGTGGATGTTGTACTCCCAATATCCATCACCAGATGATCCTAAGAATCTAGTAAAGAACACAACAATATGCAACAATCTTCATCTTCTATCTTCACACCAACAGATGTTATCTGAGCAATCAACATGTGTTGAAAGAATTTAAGTGATCAACAATAGATCTTCCTTCCTGCATTCCCAAAGAATACAACTTCTTCCTCAAGAACAACTTATTCACCAAGAACTTGCCCTGATAAATGGATGCCAATCTTTTCCACAAGGAAGAAGTAGTCTTTTCTTCATGCACGTTCAGAAGAACAAAGTCTGCCAAATAGAGCCTTATCAGCCCTTTAGATTTTCTATCTACCAAGTCCCAATCCTCTTGCTTCATGCCTTGAGGCATTGTTCCAGTCATGGCAGTCCAAAGATCTCGATCAACTAACATATCTTCCATTTTGAGTTTCCACAGCTCAAAATTGCTACCATTGAATTTCTCTATTTCCATTCTACTAGATGTGCTTGCCATTTTAATTCATAATTAATTAAAAGAACTCTATAGAACTCCCACTAAAAAGGATTGACACAAAAAATCCAACCCACTTACAAGGACAACACAACTGGCCAAGCTCTGATGCCACTTGTAAGGAAAGCAGAGGTGTGGAAACACTTTCCTAATGCCAAAACCACAGGGAAGAATGCAATGCAGTGCTTTTAATTTTTCCAAATTAGAATCTAATTAAGACACACATGAAAGATATACAGAAATAGAGAAAATACACAAAGACAAATCAAACAATAGATTTTATGTGGGAAACCCTTTCGGGAAAAAAACCCACCACACCAAGCTATATCTCTTTGTATTACAGTAACAAAATTACATACAATCAGAAAGACAACTTTCTGGTGTTAGTCACAGTAGCTTATTCTCACTATTCAGACTCTCTTAGAAAAGATCTCATACAATTCGATGAACTCATCACTCTGTTCATATGTACAAAAAAAAAAGAATCCATTTTCTTTTAAATCTTTTGTGCATCCTAATCCGCCAATGCCAACCATAGACAATTTCCATTCGAGTCTTGATTTTTCCCTACATGCTGTTTTTCCAGTGTTTCAACTGATGCATAAAATCAACCGTTATCATGCTTTAAAACTACTTCCTGTGATTGGTCCATGAAGCTCCACCTAGGATGGTCAGACTGGTCAAGAGCATTCAACTTTGTTGGCATTTTGGTGAGACACTCACAGTGTCTCCCTGATGTCGCAAAGTTTCTCTACTGGCATCGCTATAGCTTCCACGAGTTGGCAAGATGCTATATCGAATGTATAAGTCACAACGAAACCAACAATGTCCAATTCAATCCTATCGGCAAAGGTTTTCCTTATTGGCGAGACTCATATCGAATCTAGAGAATCCATCAGCAAGACATACTGATGTTGCCAAGACCTTATGTCGAAAACTTCAAGTCATGCCGGCGTGAGCCATTCGGCATGACTATCGCTCTTCGGCGAGACTCACATCGAAGCAAAACTTCCACCAAACGTCACATTGTCACCAAGACTCATCCTATCGTTGTGACCTTTCACCGAGCTCCATCATGTCTTACCGAGTCGGCAAGACATAAGCCCTTCGCCAAGATGTTTCTCCAAGTTCCCAGAGTTAACTCGAAGACTTCTGTTGGCGTGACTTATTACTTTCGCTAAGACTTCTCAGTGAAGTCTTTTGTCACCCCGAAGTCACCATGAGGATACAATATGTTTGGCAAGACTTAGCTTTATTGCTGAGACCTCTCCTCGCGACCCATGAGTTACTTCGACATTCACCTTGACACCCGAGAGAAGCCATTGTCAGCGAGACATTACATACTCGCTGGGACATCTCACCGAAGCCCTAGTGTTAGCCCGACGTCAGCGAGACTTACACCATTCGCTGAGACTTCTCCCCGATACCCGTGAGCTAGCCTAATAAGATCAACTGTTGCCCAGAGTTCTTCTGATCGCCAAAAGGTCATGCTGAACTTAGAGAGTCACAACAATAGAATTCATTTAGCAAGACATCAACTCTGTCACAGTAATAGGATCATTTCAAGAGCTTCAGAACTGTTAGTCGCCCAAACATGAACACTGTCACAGTGACTTTTCCCTTCAGGAGTTCCATGTTAGTAAGGATTGAGGCACATATTCCAACACTTAGTATGCACAAACAATAAAAAAAAATTGAGATGAGAAGATTTATTTTATATTATTCTTCATTAGCACACACAATACATATCCTTTTTCATTTTTCTCTAGATTAGACTTTTTACTTTATGACTTTACGACCTACACCATGCACTTCAATTTTTTTCTTACACAAACCTTACTTTATTTTCTTATTTCTTCACATTGGAAAAACAAATATACCTAAAGTTTTATGGCCTCTATAAGGAAAATATTTGATCTTGGCAATTAAAATTCTAGATAAGCTTTGTTGATTTGTAAGTGATAGTAATATTATCATCTTGTTGAACAAGAAACACTTCAAGATTGGTCTCATCTATTTCACTTATCAAGAAATAAAATAATAGTATTTACTTGGGAATATGATATTCATCATCAACCTCAAACTATTTTTCCCAATATGGAGTTAAAAGAGGCCCTTCCCATTAGAAAAATAGAAAAACAAAAAAAAACTATTTTAATAATAAAAATGTGCAATTTTCATAAATTGCTCATTATTCTCGTATCAAGCATTCTAAGATATATATACAAACTAAAATAAGATGTGTCTAAATTAGAATAAACTATTCTAACATCTATTGTGAATTTCATGCATTGTACATGTAAATACATATCAGGTCTCTATATTAGGTTGGTGAAGAATAAATTCTCCCTTCAATATAAAATAAAACTACATCATGAGAATATTAATTTAAACACATGATATTTGACACTGAAAGCTTCTTCTAGTATGATAGATACTTTGACTCCATCTTTTTCAACTATGGGTATGTTTTCTTAAAGTATTTAATATTTGCACTCCATCCTAATTGTGATATAAATATAATCATTATAAATATGAAAGTTTATTTTTTAAATATTTATACCTTGATATTCTATTAACAAATTTTGGTATATTTTCTTTGTTGAGAAGACACCCACATCTTGTTTATGGAAGAAATATTTCTCCACCCATATTGTAATCTTGCTCCAACTAGCATTTCATAGTCAATAATAGATTGGCATGCAATCATCCACCACACAATGCATTGCATAAAAACCCGTAATACATAACCTCATAAAAAATATTAGAGAATAAGTGTTTCCACACTTGCAAACCTCCAATATTTATTTATTTATTGAAAAAAGCATATATTAATAATGAAAAATAAATGTACAAAAGGCTCTTTGAAAGGAGCTACAAATAATACAATATGAGCATAAATCAGCAGTACAAAGCTACAAGAGACAAACCAACTGGAGCTTAAAAATTACAAAATGCTCAAATTTCTCCAAGAGTACATAAAACTTGCTCCTTAGAAATAATTTCCATGGATGAAAGAAGGGACTGCTGATGTTTCTTAGCAATCTCTGTCAACTGGGACTGCACATGAGCTATTTGGATCTTGAGTTCTAAGTTGATGCTGAATTTATCTTTTAATGTTCTAACAAGTATTGACTGCTGCAAAATAATGCAAGAGAATAAGCCATGCATAGTAACTTCCTTGGGCTGGAATGCATTAGAGAAAACAGCTTTACATCAAAGCTTCCAAATATACAAAAGTATAAATTGGCGAAAAGATTCTAAAACTATATTTTTTGAACGATGCAGCCCCAATAGTGCTGATTTCCATCTTAAATTTCTGTTAAATATAACTAGAATTTCCACCAAAATTGTTTGCCAAATTTCTTGGGTATACTTGCACATCCAAAAAGCATGTTTAATGGTTTCAAGCTTGTTTCAAAACAAACATTTGGAAGAGCAGGAAGGGAGAAAAGTAAAGTGTTCTACCACAACAATTTTATAGTGGATAATCTTCCAAGCAAGAAATTGTGCTTTTTCTTCAGCTTTGGATTTCTAAAAAGCAAGGATCAAACTGAACCATTTAGATTCACTCCAATTCACTCGCCATTTTATATTTAACCTTGGTTAGATTTGGATTCGAGGAAGAAGCTTTTTGTAGATTAATTTCAAAGGAAAGTTAGCTATATTAAAACCTTGAAGCCACCTCCAATCTTTAAAGAAGTTGCATGAAATGGGAGTGGAAATTTTCAACTGAAGATCAAGAGGGACAATTTCTTGCACCTTATGGATGTCATTGATTAAAGCATTAGACATATTGAAATCGTGTTTGAGCTGGAAGTCATTTTTCCAAGTAAGAGACGAAAACTCCCAAATATCCTTGAACTCAATGATGCCTTTTTTGAATAAAGTCTTGCTATGTAAATGAGAATTAATGGCAAGGGGCTAATCATCTAAGCAAATCAATCTATTCCACCAAATAGATGAAGAAGATAAGCTCATCCCATGACTAAGGTCTTGACCATTCCATTCAAGAAGATGAGACACTTTTTGCCATGCTCTCCATATGCTTAGAAATTGTTTAGAAGCTTGAGGTTTAAAGTACTTAGCCATAAGGATTTTATCTTTCCACCCCTCCTCTCTCCAAGAATTAAAAGCTTTGGTTGTAGCTATTCTATGTCTAATAAGAGATTTCCATGGAGTTGATCCATGTAAATATCTATTAATCCATTTGGCTATGAGGAAAATCCCTTGAGTAAGAGGATCTATCACTCCTAAACCCCCTTTATTCCTTGGTTGAATACAATACAACCATGAAGCAACTGGATGACCTTTTTTGTTATTCCATTTTCCCCAAAGAAACCATCTAATTAATCAAGTTAATTGATTATAGTTGCTTTTGGAAGGAAGCCAATATGATGAAAAGTAAACATAACTGGCTATTAGGATTTTGTTTGCAATTTGTATGTGCCCAGCCATAGAGAGCAATTTATTTGACCATAGTTCAAGCTTTCTTTTTAATTTTTGTATCAACCATTTCCACATTTTGGATAATGAGACTCCTATCCCAAAAGGGATGCCAAGGTATCTTGAAATAACACCATGGTTGTTGAATTTCCATTGTGAGGGTATCCAAGGAGGAGGCTGATCGGATGAAGTCATCCAGAATTCAGTTTTATTAAGAGATAAAAGTGAGCCAATAGCTGAGCAAAATAGATCCAAAACTTCAAGGGTGTTGTTAAGCTCTTCTTGAGAGTTTTGAATGAATAAAAGGCTATCATCAACAAAATGAGAGTTAAGACCAGCATCATTACCAGGTAAGGAAATACCATGGATGAGGTTTTTCTTTTTTTCATGACTTAAAAGTACCCAAGAGCATCAACAGTGAGGACATAGAGGAAGGGAGCTAAGGGATAGTCTTGCCTTCTTAATCTATGCAGATGAAAGGTTTGGGAGATGGACCCATTAATGGCTAGGCATGCATTATCATCAACGAAGAGAAGTTTTATGTGGGGAATGAGCTTGGGGCCAAAGCCTAACCATTTCAGAATTTTTAATATGAGCTGCCACCTAATCCTATCATAAGCTTTGTCAAAATCTAATTTGATGAGGAGGCAATTTTGACCATTTTTTGAGCCCATTCAACCGTTTCCCATGCAAGAATCAAGTTGTCAAGAATGAATCTTCCCCTGGTAAAACCAGTTTGCTTAGGTCTTACAATTTCTTTCACTGTATGTTTAATTCTTTTAGCAATGGCATTGGCAATAATCTTGTAGGATGTGTTGAGAAGGGTAATTGGCCTCCACCTTGAAATGGTATTCTCATTTTTTCCTTTAGGAATTAATTTAATCAGCCCTTGATTAATAAAAGAGCCCAAGGATCCTTGAGCTAAGGCTTCTATGTAGACCTCATAGAAATCATTTCTAATGTAAGGCCACATAGTTTTATAAAATTCTATAGGTAAGCCATCAATACCCAGACTTTTTGAGTCATCCATATCCTTCAAAGCAACATCAAACTCTTCAATAGTGAACAAGCGATCTAAGTATGTTTGCTGCTCAAGATCAATCTTATTGGGAATGTGATTACCAACCATTTATTCAATAATATCTTGAAGCTGATCACCTTTGGTGGGATCCATAAACAACTATTTATAGTGCTAAAAAAAGACAGATTTGATATCTTCTAAACTGTCATGTTTGTGCCCCACTTCATCATATATTAACATTATTCTATCTTGAGAATGTTTATGTTTGAGATAACTGAAAAATAACTTCATTCCTTTGTCTCCTTCTTTCATCCAATGAAGCCTAGCCCTTATTTGAGCTCCTCGACCTTAATAAAATTTAAATGTTCTAAGTTTTGTTTTAGCAACAACCACAACATGTTGAAGAGAAATGTTGGTTGGAGCTAAGTTTAAAAGACTTCTACCCTTTTCTAATTGATATCTTAATGTTTTTTCCATTTTAGCTCTTTTCCTAGCCATTCTTTTCCCATAAGACCTTAGAAAGGTGGTGCAACGTATGATAGCTTCTTTCCACCAATGGAACCAACTAGATTTATGAGGAGGTCTAGGAGCATCGTTCCAAATGATGATAAGAGAAGCAAGGAAGTCGGGATGGTTAAGGTGGGAGGTGTTGAGCTTGTAGGGTAGTCTAGTGGACTGGGAAGGACATGAAGAGAGATGGGAAGTCAACAAAATTGGAAGGTGGTCTAAGAGGGAGGTAATAGCATCAACTTTAATAAGAGTGTTATGTGAAGAGGGGACAATGGAAAGGGAATCAGCAAGGTAGAATCTATCAATCCTGCTAAGCTTCCTTAAATCACCCTCTCTTGAGTTAGACCAAGTAAACCAATGATGAATGTGAGTCTCTTTTATATTCTACAATGGGATCATAAACTACCATAGTGTTTCTTGTTAGGATCCAAGCATCAAATTCTTTTTGAGAAAGTTTATAAGGGCTGAACCAACTTCTATCAAAGTGATTTTCCACCATGTTGAAATCACCTCCCCAAACCCATTTAGTCATAGGGAGATTGTTAACCATCCATTCCCAAAGCTTGATTTGAGAAGGGGAATAATTTGGAGCAAAAACCAATGGATCTTCCTTGGCATAGTAATAAGCACCACACACAATTATTATTGGGATCGACTCCAGAAGAGATGATAAACTTAGCCAACCAAGGAGAAATTCTCAACACTGCACCTCCACTTCCGTCACTATGAAGAGTGGATTTAAACCAGCTATCCCTCCATAAGGACTGAAGAGCAAGTTGGAGGCAAGTTTCAACTACTTTGACTTCTTGCAAGAAAATTACATCTAGCTTATGAATTTGCAGAGATTTCTTGACATGAACTTTTCTTGAGGGGATAGATAAACCCATAACATTCCATGACATAATAGAAAACTTCATTGGATTTGAGGTAGGGATTCCATAGCCTCCAAGTCTAGAACTTTAAACTGGTTTTCCCATAGAAAATCTTATTTCTAAAGTTGAATTAAGGCCCTAGAGAGGTCCTCACTAGGGGATCTTGACCTTTGTCTGAGAGAGCTTGGTGAGGGAGATTTGACTCTAAGAGTAGCAGGTTATTTCTCATGATTTCTAAGAGCTTGGAGAAGGAGATCTGACTCTAGGAGCAGCAGGTTGATTCTCATGATTTTGGTTATACAAGTGAAGATTTGAGATTTCTTTCCTTTTTTTAATAATCCTCCATCCATCCTCAAGGATAGCCTCCTTGTAAGATGAGGGTTTATCTGAAGGAGAACTGGGAACTGAAGAGTGGGGAGGATTATGAAATAAACCTATAGTAGAGGAGGGACTTGATTGAGAGGGAGAAGGGGAAGGAGATGGTTGAAAAGAGGGAGGGGAAGGGAGAGTGTTGTCAAGGGGTGAGACTCCTTGAGAGTGATGAATGTGAACTTTGGGAGGGGAAGAGATTGATGAAGGGATTGTGGAAGAGGGGGAATCATTGGTTTTGGGTTTATGGATAGGGCAATCTCTAATTAAATGCCCTTCTTTGCAATAGTAAAAACAAGCATTATGCTTGTTGAGGTAAGAAATGGGTTGTGCCAAGAAAATTCTAGGATCGATTATTTACAGGGTATTAGGAAAAGTTTGGTTCAAATCAACTTCAATGCATGCTCGAGGGTGAACACGAAAACTTGAATACTTATCAACAAAATTTTTGCACCACAACACTCTAGTTAATTGGGCTGCTATGTCTTTGATGAACAAAAAGAAGGCCAAATTCAGAAAAGGGAATTCTACCCACATTGGGTATCTAGACTTGGAGGCTCCTTCAGGGTGAAAATCAAAATCCCATGCCTATAGGTAACAGATTTGACCACATATTGTCCAAGAGCCATAATGCAAAGCAACATGAGCATGATCAGCTGAGAAAAATGTACATGAAATGTAACCCTTGCCTAGCCCTCTGATAGATTCTATCATCCAACCCCTATTTTCCCAGTGTGTTTTGGCCCATTTAGAAAAATCTTGTTCAAAGGGGACTCCTCAAAGAAAAAATAGAATCACTGTTCTCTACCTACAGTCATCTATTACATCTAAAACCTCATCAGAGAGATAGCAATCCAGGGTCTTACC
>VDFB02326716.1:0-66555 GCA_007258455.2 Sequoia sempervirens | reverse complement strand
TCAAATGATAAACAAAATCCAAAAGTATCAGAAGATCACAATCAATTTGAAAACATCCTTTGCCATAGGATCAAGAGGATGGATGGGGTTGATAAGGTCTATTAGGAAGGATGCATTATGTTGAGACCAAAGATGGATACTAAACTAAAAGATCGATAAATGACGTAGGAAATTATGAAACTAACTAAATCTCATGATACGAGTGGATCTCACTTATGAAGAACCAGCTAGATAAGGACATACTTGATGACACGACACAAGATGTGAGACACAAGAATGAAAAAACCTAATGATCTAGGGGCTCGAGGGACGATCAAAGATTAGCCTTGTCTATGTGAAAGCGCAGAGCCCTCATAGTTCAAGAAAATACTATGGATAAAACCAGAAAGAGGACTAATGAAGACAAGTGATGGAAAACAACGATAAAGAAAAAGAAAAGAAAAACCCTAGGGGTGGATCAAGAGATTGACCTTGCCTACATGCAAGTGTAGGGGAAACGTAGTTTGAAAAAGACTAAAAATACTGATGGGATGTGATGGGATCTAAATGGAGACTGACATGATGAAGGATCCTGGATGGACATGAAGCACTGCCAAGGCAACAAGACTGACGACACAAGCTCAGATTAGGATTAAAAAGCTCAGGATGACAAATAACGGATGAGGTTCATCCAATGCTCAACCAAAATATACCAAGCTACCAAATGATGAATGCAAAGGAAAGGAAAGGATCAATGGGAGGGTAGGATATGAGATTGGGATGGATGGAAGCATCAAGTAACTAGGACGCAAGGTAGATAATGATTAATCCCTTTACGAATGGCACTTGTGATTAGGTTTTCACCATATGTACTTTATCCAAGGTTCCACCAGGGGTGGTTTTCACCATAGGATGGATAATTTCTCTTTACTATTTTTGGATTTTTTATTTTTTTTCAATTTTTTTGAATTTTTGACAAATTTTTCTTTTTTTTGTATTTTTTTGGGATTTTTGCAGGATAGGATACCCCAGCTAATTCAAGTGTAGAACCTTTTTAGGTGCATGATGTTAATGGGCTCCTCTAGGGGCTTTCCTTCAGGTGTGGCAAGTCTATAGGCCCCTAATCCATACTTGGTTGTGATGACATAAGGATCTAACCAATTTGCTTCAAATTTTCCCTTCTTTTCTTGGTCCTGTTGAGTGCACTAATTCTCCTTGAGGACTAAATCACTAATGTTGAACTGGCGAGTATATACCTTGTTGTAGCTTATTTTTAGATGATTTTGATAGGATTGAAGGTGGTCATATGCTTTGATCCGTCTTTCATTGAGGAGTTCTAGCTGGCTAAGTCTTGCAACTCGAGCATCTTCATCACTGATAAGATTCTTCAGGGAGATTCTCAGTGATGGGATTTCTACCTCAATCGGCAAGATGGCTTCGACACCATAGATGAGAGAATATGAAGTGGCACCAGTAGGGGTGTAAATGGAAGTGTGGTATGCCCAAAGGGCAGGATGAATGTGAAGGTGCCAATCTCGACCAATATTATTGACCACCGTTTTGAGGATTCTGATGAGGGTTTTGTTGGTGGGTTTTGCATGACCATTACCCTAGGGATAATAAGGTGTAGACCAATGATGTTGGATATGGAAGGTGTCACAAAGGTGTTTCATAGCTTAGTTCTTGAAATGCTTTCCATTTTCATAAATGATGGTTGATGGTATTCCATATCTGTAGAGAATATGGAAGAGGATAAACTTGGAAATTTGAGTACCTGTGATTTGTGAGAGTGGCATTGCTTCCACCCACTTGGTGAAGTACTCAGTTGCGGTGATGATGAAGGTATGGCCATTGGAGGATGGGAGATAGATCTTTCCAATTAAGTCAAAACCCCATTGATAGAAGGGCCATGGTGCTACAAGAGGCTACAGATCTTGTGCGGGAGCATGTATCAGATTAGCGTGTTGTTGATAGGGTAAGCATTTCTTGACGAACTCATAAGAATCATGTTCTAATGTAGGCCAGTAATATCCTGCTCAGAGAATTATGTTAGCTAGGGCCATACCATTTGAGTGGGCCCCACATACACCACTATGTACCTCCGTTAATGCAGTGTGGGCTTTATTCTCATTCAGACACTGGAGGAGGGTTCCATCATACCTACATTGATAAAGTGTATCACCTATGATGGTGTAACAGGATATTTGTTGGATGAACGACTTATGTTGGTTTCATGTGAGATTAGGCGGTAGGATGTTGTCATGAAGGTAGGTGTAGATATCATGGTACCAAGGGGACGTGGGACCTACAATGTCACACACCATCTCACTTTCTAGGATATTGTATGTCGAGATTAAGATCTATTCAATGAGGAACTCACATTCTGTTTTGCCTTTGGGCATGTCAATAAAGGAACCAATGGTAGCCATGGCATCTGCTACTTTGTTCTGGACTCTTGGAATCTGATCAAACTGGATGGAAATGAAATACTTCTTGAAGTCGTCTACCATGTGTTTATAGGGTAGTAGCTTATCATCTTTTGTGAGAAACTCATCGTTGACCTATTTGATGATTAATTGAGAATCACAAAAGATTCTTAGGTGGGTGATATGCCATTGGATTGCATCCTTAGGCCAGTAAGAAGAGCTTCATATTCATCTATGTTATTTGTGTATGGAAAGGCCAATATGAATGACTTTGGTATATAATCTCCTTGGGGAGTGATAAGCAAGATTCCTGCCCCCGATCCATTGTGTGTGTATGACCCATCAAAGTACAGTGTCCATGTGGCTGCTTCTATTACTTTGAAGACTCCTTCATCAGGAAATTTTGTTGTTAGGGGGTACACATCGACTAGGGGAGCATCTTCCAGCTGATCAACTATCACTTGTCCTTTAATAGCTTTCTGATCCACATATTCTATATCAAATTCAATCAGAAGCATGACCCACTTAGCCATGTGACTAGTTAGAATTGTCCTAGATAATAGGTATTTAAGTGGATCAACCTTGGATATGAGCTTTACTGGATGACTGAGCATGTAATGTCAGAGTTTTTGTGAACTGAAAACCATAGCTAGGCAAGCATTTTCCATCGAGGAATAATTAAGTTCATAACCAACCAAGGTTCAACTGATGTAATAGATTGCTATTTCCTTTAATGACTCATCATGTTGTGCCAGCAATGCCCCCAGTGCCACTGAAGTATCAGAAATTTACAATAGGAGTGGCTTACCAAGAATTAGTGGCATAAGGATTGGTGGGTGAGCCAAATACTCTTCAATTTGGTCGAAGCCGAGTTGAAATTGTTGATTCCATTTAAAAGTGGTTTCCTTCTTCAGGAGATGAGTGATCGACTAAAAATTGTTGGATAATTGAGCAATGAATCGTCGAATGGATTGTAACTTACCTTGTAGGCTTCTTAATTGTTTGAAATTGTGTGGTGGAAGCATATCCATAATTTCCATGACTTTCATTGGATTGACTTCTATACCTCTTTGAGAGAAAATGAAACCTAGTAGTTTACCTAATCTGACCCCAAAGACACATTTCTTGGGATTTAGCCTTAGCTTATATTGCTCTAGATGCTCAAAGATCTTCTTGAGTACCACAAGATGTTCTTCCCTTGTTCTTGATTTTCCTAGTAAATCATCAACATAATCTTCCATTATGATGTGGATGAGGTCGTGGAAGATAACAGTGATGGCTCACTGGTAGGTTGCCCTTGTGTTTTTAAGGCCAAAAGGCATAACATTATAACAGAAGGTGCCCCATGGTGTGATGAAAGTTTTTTTATGTTGTTCTTTAGGTACAATTCTGATCTGATTGTCTTTGGAGAAGCCATCCATAAGGGAAATCATCTCGTGCCCTATAGTTAAGTCTACCAACATGTCTATGTTTGGCAAAGGAAAAAAATCTTTGGGGCAGGCCTTGTTGAGGTCATGGAAGTCTGTACATACTCTGATAGCATCGTTTGGTTTGGCTACAATCACTACGTTTAAGATCCATTCCGAATAGTCAATGGGTACTCTTATGAATTTGGTGTCCAATAGCTTCTACAATTCTTTCTTAACCAGCAGAGCCACTTGGGCGTGCATTTTTTGAAGCTTTTTCTTAACAAGTTTAGCATCAGGACATATGTCTAGGTGATGTACAACTAAGACAGGATCAAGGCCTAGCATGTTTGAATATGCCCATGCAAAATTGATTATGCCTTCTTTGAGAAGCTTGGTGATGGTAGAATGTTCTTCCTCTGATAGTGCTTTGGCTACATAAGTGATTTTGGGATCCTCTTTAGTTCCCAAATTTATCTCTTGAGTTTCCTCTATCAGGATAGACGATCATTCAAAGAGTTGAGTTCCTACAAGGGGAAGATGAACATCCCCATCTTCTAGCACCTCATCGAGGTTTTTGCTATCAGATACACCCTTTGTTTGTACTTTTTCTAGGTCAAGAAGCACCTCGGGGAGGTTTTCGCTAGGTGAGCTTTTTTTATTTTGTTTATTTTTACTTTTATGGTTAGTGTGTTCATCTTCCCCCAATCCCATGAGATGTATGTACTGATCCATTGTAGGAAAGGTATCGATGGGTGTGCTACCATGTAGGTCCTAGTCTATAAGTTCATGATGTTTAAGAGATAGGCTAATGGTGTAGATATGTAAGCAGTAGAACATGGAAGAGAGGTTGGTGTGATCTACATCATCATATGCGTGTATGATGGATTCATCATCTGGTATATCTTCAAGGTGATTGTTTCTCTCACTAACATTATTAGAGGCACTAGATGATGCTATATGTCCCTTTTGTTTTGTGTCATGACCCAAGCCCGAGTATCTTGGTCTTATTGTAGCCTCAATATGGTGTTTCCTTCCTTTCTCTTTGGCACCAAGGCCTCCCCCCTGATAATTGTACTTCTCAGAAAACTTAGATGGCTAGGGATAGTTCTTCTGGAAATATTCTTTCAAAGGAGGGGAGGGATCAGGTTCCTTACGGTAGACCCTTTGGCTCATGTCATCTTCTGGCGCATCTTGTCTTAACCCAGGAGAGAGGTAAGTACTAGTTCCCACGTTCTTGGAGCTCAAAGTGATAGTCTTGTCCTCTGATTTCGGTGTAGACTATGAAGGTTGGCCATATGTGTTTGGTGAAGGTGGCATAGTTTCCACGTTCAAAGCTGTGCACATCTCATATTCACCACATCCCTTGTTAATGATCTGGACTTTAGTAAGGGTGGAATCAAATGTGGATGATGGAGTGGATGAAGGGGTAGCTAATTCTATGGTAGATGATTGGGATGATGGCGTTTGCGGTGGTCCCATTTCCATTCTAGGACAATAGTGGGAATGAGGAAAATAAGCTTCTAATGCATGACAATATTCAAATGGTTGGGGATCTGCGTGTATGGTAACTTCTACCCCATTGAATGAGAATTTTAATGATTGGTGGTATGTGGATGGAACAACCTGCATGGCATGAATCCATGGATGACCGAGGAGGAGGTTATAGGGGAGTTCCAAATCAAGGACATGACAAGTAGTGTATTGCACAAATGGACCAACCTAGATCAGAAGACATATTGTTCCTTTAGAATCACACTCCACATTATCATATGTGTTGAAATTTATGACCTAATTATTCAAATCAGCACGGGTGTATCCTACCTGTTTTATGAATTTCAATGTACAAAGGTTTAGGGAAGAACCATTATCTACCAAGACCCTTTTTACTTTATGATGGTTTTACCAGAACCTCTAGATAGAGGGGATAGTTATGATTGGAGTCGATGCAGGGCATGTCATTTTGGCTAAAACCCAGTTGATAGGTTGTGGAGAGGTGCCCTACCAATGCTTGAAATTGTGCAGGGTCTATTTCATTAGGAACTTGGGTGTCCCGTAAGGCCTTATTTAGGATTTCTTGGTGTGCAGGAGAATACTTAAGCAAGTCTAGAATGAATATATGTGCTGAAGTCTTTCCCAGATGGTCAAGAATGTTGTATTGAGAACTCACAGGTTGGGGCTGGGTGGATGTGGAGGCTCCAGGGACTGTGATGCGGGTTCGACAGGTGGTGACAACACATTATGGATCTTTCCCTTTTACGTGTATCATAGATACACATGGTTCCACTTGTTGAATATGCATGACGATATCTTGGTAATTGAATGGCACATTTTTATAATTGATGTTGTTGGTACTGTTATTCTGATCATTACTATTGCTAGGCCTTGGATTTGAATTTGACGTATTAGGCCCTTGGTTATGCTTAGGGAAAGAATTTGGATATATTTTGAATTGAGCATTGGACGAGGGTGTCGTGTTGGCATCCACATGTATGTCACCCCAATCTATAAGATCCTGGATGTACGTTTTCAGACCTTGACACTTATTTAATGTATTCTCTTTAATCTTGTGGAACTCACAATATTCATTTTCCTTGAACCAATTTGGTTTGGGCTTGGATTTGTCGAGTGGCTTGGTCATAGGATATGTGATCAGGTAATTAGCTTGCAAAAGCCTATTAAACACGACACTTAGGGGTTCTCCTAATGGAGTGAATTGATGCTTGTCACCCCCTTGATTGTTTTGATTGGATTGTTGGGATGGACGAGGTGCCCCTTGAGGCACTAATATGGCATTAGGAATTGGCTACTGATGAGATGGATATTGTTGCTTCTGGGAATTGTTGGCTACTTAGACATGTTTAGTGTCAGTGACACCATCATTGACAACATTTTTATTTTTGTTCCAATAATGGGGCTTGTCTATTTATGATTTTTCTTTATCAAAATTAAATATTTTGACTAGCCCTTTGATGATGAGGGCTCTCTCAAGAATAGGACCTTTCTCCATGATTTTAGTGAAGGTTGTGACACAGTGGAGCCTGAAGTTGTGGGCCATATATAGATGGAATTTTTTGATGAACATGATGACCAAGTCCTTTTCCCATAATGGGGATTTCATGTGTCTGACTAGGGCTCACCATCTTTGAAGATAGCTCACAAAGGTTTCTCCTTCACACTATTTTTCCTTCAGGAGGTCTAGTGTATTGATATCCTTCTCTAGATTGAAGGAGAAGTGGGAGAAAAACTCTTCTGAAAGTTGAGCAAAGGACTTGATAGATCCTTTCTTAAGACCCAAAAACTAGTCAAGAGCTATTTCCTATAAACTCTTAGGCAACAATCTCATGAGGTAATTGTCATTATGCATGACTTCTTGACAATGGGTGTAGAACTCTTGAAGGTGAGCATTAGGGTCTTAGTTCCTTTATATTTATCGAATTTTTCCATTTCAAAATGTTTTGGGAAAGGAACCAATGAAACAGAAGGATCAAATGGGTATGGATAAATTTCCTCAAACTTGAACGATTGTTTGTCAGTCCTTGCTTGTAAGTATTTTAACACAGCTTTGACTTCTTCCAGATCTTGATTGATAGGTGTTGTGGGAGTCGGATTGGATGAAATAGGCTGATTGTATGGAGGATACTGCTCATATGATGAGGATGGTGTTGAAGTAGCTAGATCATAAGCTTTTTGAGGTGTGTATGGAGGTGTTTACTGGTATTGGTTGGCATAAGCGGATTGCAGATTGATGTAAGGTGGATATGATAGATTTTGATGGTAAGAGGTGGAAGCCACTTGTTGGTATGGTGGCTGTTGCTGATAGTATGAAGCGAATGGAGTGCCCTGTTGGTATTGTATAGCAGTTTGATAGTACGATGATGTGGAGGCCCCTTGCTGGTAAAGCAACGGTTGTTGATAGTAAGAGGTGGATTGAACACCCTATTGATAAGGTGGTTGTTGTTGTGTATATGATGTGGATGGAGAACCTTGTTGGTATGAAGGTTGTTGTTGAGCGTAGTATGGATTGGACTGGTAATTATACGCAACATTAGGTTGTTGCATGATGTATGGAGGTTGTTGTGAATTATATTGTTGTTGGTATAGGTTTGTGTGTGATTGTAGAGGATTAGTGTATGGAGGTAGTTGAGTCTGCGAGGGTTCTGAGTGGTCACATGAATGTTTTGATTAGGATTGGACGTAATAGCATAAGTAGTGTACGTACTAGACAAGTGGTAAAGATATTACGTGAGAGGATTCTATTGCATTTGTGTGGGACCGTGTGTATGATGGGGTGGTTGTTGCTATAATAGTGACTACTAATAAAGTGGGTGAGATGGGATATGTTGTTTTTGTGGGATTGTTGCATAAGCATTATGGGGTAGTTGTGGCGGCTGTGTTGTTGAGGAATTGAAACATTTTGTTGTGGAATGGTGATGTTTTGTTGCAGGATTATGATGTTTTGCTGCGAGATTGTGATGCTCTATTGCAGAGGTTATTGATAGGGTGGTTGAGATGAAATAGTAGCCACAACAAAATACATGTTGTGGCAGTGCTCGTGAGGGGATAGCAGTGTGTTGTGGCAGTGCCTACATCATAGTGGATTGATGTGGATTAACAGGAGGTTGTTGAAATGCAGGGCTATTACCTTGAGGTGGTAGTAGTAGATTACTAGCAAGTGTAGGTCCTAGAGGTGGCATCAATGAAAGAAGTGGAGTGCCCCTGGTGTTGATGGGTGGTTGACCAGGATGTTGAGGTGGAAGTGGTGGAGCAGACGGGATATTCTGTAGCATTTCATAGGGATAGGGATCATTAGGATCAGGTGGTGTCGTAAAGGCAACAGATGGGAGATGAGGATAAGTGGCAACTTGGTTCATCACAACATTTCCAAACTTAGGACGATACCAATTCTCTATAGGTGGACCTTTGGGGACATACAAATTTATTGGAACATTTTGCGAGGCCTGCGGATCTTGTGATGCAGGAAGGGACTAGGTTCTGGTATACTATGACATATTGAAATCAAGTGGTGATTTGACTCCTTTCATGATTAGAGTAGCGAGAATCTTATCCCCACGCTTGTTGAGGAGGTGATCTATCATCTCAACATTAGTGAGATTGCTTAGGTATTCATCAATGGTGACTTCGAGTTGATTGACCATGTTCTCATCATCAGGTGGTGAGGTGTTTTGGATGTCAGTATTGGACTGTGATGATGCACCGTTATTGGGATTTTGAGGGATATTCACACCGTTGTTGGGATCTTGTGTGGTATTTCCAACGTTATTGGGATCTTGTGGGATATTTAGCTGGGAACCTTGGCCTTGTTATTTTTCCATTTGTTTCTTGGCTTGTGATCAAGTCTGAATGGGCATGAAAGTGTAGAACTACTCGGTGAACTAAGATGAGGCTAAACTTTACAATGCAATGAAGAGATGACCTAAATGATGATTGAAAGGTTGATTGGATATGATAATGGATTAGTTGATTGGATGATTGGATAAGGATAAGATTAGGTTAGATTGATAGATTTGATGATTGGATAAGGATTAGATTGAATTAGATCAGATAAGGATGGTTGATGAAACGATTGACAAGTTTGGATGATTGGATAAGATTTGATGATGGAAGGGATTCTAAACCAGGTTCAAAGATCACCCTAGGTGACTTAAGGTGTTGATTGATCGGATTAAGGATAGTTAGATGATTGCAGAGCCAAATCCAACTTGAGATGGAAGTGGATTGATAGGGCCGAATGATGATGACTGACTCAGGATGAATGGCGATCCTAAGCAGACGTTGTAGGATGACGATCAATTTTAGACACCTAGGTAAATTTAGATAATAACTTCAAGAGAAGTTCAGAGGATTTGGATTAAGAAAACAATGAGGGGTACACAACCTAGAGATGCTTTATGATGTACCTATATGATTCAGATGATGTAGATGCAAATTATGGGTGAATGCAAGATGCAAAATGACTGGATAAATATCAGACTTATCTAACCAAGGTGCAGAATCATCCAAATAGGGGGAAAGGTCACCCAACTAGAGGTCAGGTTCACCCAACTGGAGGTCAGGTTCATCCAACTATAGGTCAGGTTCACCCAACTGGAGGTCAAGTTCACCTATCTAGAGGTCAGGTTCGCCTATCTAGAGGTCAGGTTTTCCTATTTGGAGGTCAGGTTCTCCCAACTAGAGGTTAGGTTCACCTATTTGGAGGTCAGGTTTTCCCAACTGGAGGTCAGGTTTTCCTATCTGGAGGTCAGGTTTTCCTATCTGGAGGTCAGGTTTGCCTATCTGGAGGTTAGGTTCGCTAAAGTTTAGGTCAAGGTAACCCAAGTTAAGGTCAGGGTCGCTCAAGTTAAGGTCAAGGTCACCAAAGTTGAGGTCAGGGTTGCCCAAGTTGACTTTTAGATTTGTCTAAATCAGAAAAGAGAATCAAATGGACTATCAGAACAAGTAAACGGGTGCTCATAATGGGGAAACAGAGGATCGAAATGGGAAACAGTTGCTCAGAACATGCAAACGGACATTCCGAATAGGGAAACTGATGCTTAGATTGGGTAAACGGGTACTCAAAATGAGGACACAAGTACTCAAAATGAGTAAACAGATGGTCAGAATGGGTAAACAGGTACTCGGAACGGGAAAATGGATGCTTGGAATAGATAAACGGGTACTCAAAATGATTGAACATATGGTGAAACTGGTTGTTCAAGGTGTAAATTCACCCAACTTGGGGCAGGGTCGCCCAACTTAGCGTAGGGTTTCCCAACTTAAGGCAGGTTTGCCCTTGTTCAAGGTAGGTTTTCCCTTGTTTAGGGCAGCTTTGCCTATTTGGTGAAAAGATAGACAATTTTGATAGAAACAGGCTGAGAGATGATTGAGATAGAAGGTAGGGTCGCCCCTATTCAGGGCAAGTTCGCCCTTGTTCAAGGCATGTTCACCCCTATTTAGGGCAAGGTCACCCCTGTTCAAGGCAAGGTCACCTCTGTTTACAAACCTGAACTTGACTTAGGTGAACACAACTATGGAAAAGGCTAAAAAACACAACAAACAACAAGCATCTAAGGTAAGGCTGACTTGAATCAACAAAAATTCACTAGTTTTGCACAAAAAAGATAGTTCAAACAACACAATCCTAAGATTAGTATGAAGGGTATGGCCAACACAGTCCTCTAACTAGGCTGAACAAGGAAACTAGGGAGTCCTCGATATATGTTCAACATGTGAGGCACAACCGTGAACACCAACCCATCACAAGCATGAGTCAGGAACCCCAACGAGATACTGAAGGTTTAGACTAACTCTTCATGTCTATCTAGGTATCACCCTAGCTTTGATGCTCTGCCATACATGATGTGACTGGATTGGGGTACAACTTTGGCTCTCCCCCCTTTCTATACCTCGCTAGTACACATGGTTGGGATCTTCCCTTGGGGTGATGAAATTCCCAAGTTGGTCTCACTAAAAAGAGAACACTAACCATTTTTGGCTACTCCCTAGGCTCACACGAAGTGCAAGGGGAAAGCTTTAAATGATATAGTGCCCCTTGGGCAACACAAAGGACAAAGTAAGCTACAATTTCTCGTCACCCAGGATTGCCAAATGATGCAAGGGGATTGAATATGTCAATAACTTACTTTACAAACATGGCACACAATATATTTGACCCCGCTACTTAAAACTATGTGCCTAGATTAATAAGAAAAAATGATAAACAAACTAAACAAACAACGCTGAGATTGATCATCCTGCATAAAAAGTGTTAGTAGTTTATCCTCCAATCTTCAACAATCATGAGACAATTGCACAAAATATTAGTAAAATCTTGCATAATCACCAACAAGACGAGTTAGGGAGTCAGTATCAACCAAAAGAATAGAAAATAGAATCTGAAAATGACATTTTAACCACTGTTTTACCTCGTAGATGCCTCTGTTTGGGTCAGGTTCACCCCTATTAGGCCAGGTTCACCCCTGTTCAAGGAAGGTTCACCCTTATTCAGGGAAAGTTCACCTCTGTGTAGAAAATAGTGAGTAAATTTTGTTGTTGTCTCCTAGATGGACGACTCTACAAGACAGGGTCACCTTTGTTTAGGTTGGGGTCACCTGTCTTGGGGTAGGTTTTCCTATCCAAGGGTAGGTTGACCCCTATTCAGAGCAAGTTCACCTATGTGTAACCTAAACCTGCAAATTATCAAAAAACAACAAACATAAAAGAAAAAAAAACCCATATGTGGGTCCCACCGGGCGTGCCATAAATGTGATCAGTGTTATTTACCTAACCTAAAAGATGCAAAACATAATGAAAAATAAGGAAAGAACACTTAAACACCTCAATATTGGGTTACGTTAACTCAAACAAAATAGAGATAAAGAAAAGCAGATTTATACTTTGTATGAGTTGCTCCTTGGTTGGCCCTTTGATAGTTGATGTTTTGTATGCTCCTTGATGGAAAAATGTGATGAAAATGGATGCAAAATATTCTAAATGAGATGAGGAATTCAATTAGCTATCTAGGTATTTTGATAGATGAGTGTAAGTGCAAATAATGAAAGCTTGAAAACATGAAACAATGGAGGTTTGTGAGTGCAAAATGCAAGTGTAAGAGCTAGAGCTTGAATTCTTGAAAGTGATGAATGCCTAATGAGAGAAATGAAAAGAAAATATTTCATTTTAAAGGAGATTTCTCTAGAGAATTGAACGGTTGAGATTTTTTCAACATGGGCAAGATGAAGTGATGTGGTGAGTTGAGGACTCACAAGCCCTCACATCTTTCCATGTGGAGGATGAAGTGTTACAAGGACAAATGAGTTGAAAAATGGACATGTTAAGTGGAGGTACTTGCAAGTACCTTGGGATTGGGAGAAGATTTCCTCAAAAAGGAATTTCTTGTTCCCATATGGGAGGAAAGTGACATATGACGAATTTTAGTATTCCTCAAAAATCTTGATGGAGAAGAGAGAAGTGGTTGGGGAAATAAATGTGAATTTTAAATTCACATGATTGGAAGGGATAAGGTGGTTGGGAGAATAAATGTGAATTTTAAATTCACATGAGAAACACCTTGTGGATAAGACAAGGTTCTTTTAAAGAAAACTGTAAAGTATCTTGTGGATAGGACAAGGTTCTTGACCCCATGTGATTGATGTGACAATTGAGGAGTTCTAGAACTCCTAACAACTTGCATGGGGAAGAGGAGAGTCTTGGAGGGATAAATGCAAATTTTAAATTTACATGGGGAAGAGTGTCTAGGCTAAATGTGGAAATTGTGAAGGTTGACCAAAAAGGTATGCTAAATGTAGCAAAGGGATTAGATTTAGGTTGTGCAAACAGGTGATTAAGAAGATTAATGAGGGATTAGAGGCAAGTGGAAAAATATGGAGGATGTGATATTAATCCTGATTAAAAGTGTGCACATCCTAATCATGGATTAATTAGACTAATCCAGATTCGAAGAAGCTTATGGAGGATGTGACAAGGAGAGAGAAAAGAGAGGAATTTAAAATTGATTTAAATTCCAAAAGGCTAAACGACCAAATTAAATAAATTGATGTATTTATTTAAGTTAGAGAAAGGATAATAGGTAAAGTATTTAATTATAAAATTAGATACTTTAGGAACCTTAGGGAAAGGGGAAATATTAATTAAATAAGTTATTTAATTAATATTGATGAAATAGGCGGATGAAGGAGACGGGTTTGACCATGTGGGAATGGTCAAATTTGGATGTCTATAGCTGCCAACTGTATGATTCTAGAATGGTCTTGTGTACCTATGTTTACTTCCTTTGTTTCTTCTATAAGCAAGAATGATTTATCTCAGTCTATAGGGAGATAGTCCAATCCTCCATCATCGAGTGCCTCAAAGAGGTTTTCACCTTTGGATAAGTCCTTTATTTTTACTTTTTCACGGTCAACAGGTGCCTTTCGATTTTCACCTGAAGACCTATTATTTTTACTTTTACTTTTTTCATTTTCACTTTTGTGACTAGAGGACAAGACAACCCCACCAAAGTATGTTGCATAATTGAGTTCTATAGTAAAGCCAACCTAATGATCCCCACTTGATATTCCTTCACGAAGTCCTAAGAACTCAACAATGGCTTCATCATTCTCGAAAGTGTCCAAACTTGGTGCTTCTTATTGATCCCAATCTATGAGTTGAGGGTAGACAAAGGGTAATCCATCATTATTTTTGTCAAGAGTCATAGTGTAGGCAGATAGAGTAAGTTCCCAAGAGGCCGAATCAATGGTTTCCCAAAAGTATTTGATCCACTATTTTCTATTCAAAGGGACTCTTGGATAGGGACTTGGAAAGCTTGGGAGGAAATTAATTGTAAGCATTTGATCAAATTTTCTTTCAAAGGAAGGCTCATCAAATGTCCCAAATAGTTTATCAAGGTCCATAAAAGTAGTGGAGGAAAGGGAATCACATTCATATTCATTGGAATCAGTTTCATAGTAGTAGGATTTCTCAGATGCCTTGGTCTCATCTAAAGCATTAGCAACCACACTCGGAGGTATCCCAATACCCTAGATAGTCACTTTTACTAGTACAAACCCTAATACATGATTCTTTAGTACTTTCAGTGGCTGTAAGGGTTCCATAATTCCTTGTTTATTTAGGCCAAGGCTATTGTTTCCATCATATCTATGTCACTTCATTATTTGGAACCCTTTTAAGTATTATTCAACTGGCAATTTCCTAGTTTCAGTTCCCTCCTCTTCTCGGTACGGCCATGTGGGAATATGATCATCTAAAGATTCTTTGGAAAGTTCCCCCCATTTAGTGAAGGTGGTAGGGGGATTATGGATGATAACTTTAGGTTGTACATGATGTGATTTTCCATATGACTTTGGTGATTTCAGTAATTTTCTAATGAAAAAGAGATTCTTCATGTTGTACTCTTTGCATCCTCTATCTTGAATCTAGATCTTGGGCGTGGAAGGTGTGATGAATGAAGTGGGTGATTTGACAAGAGTGGATGGATCAAAGTAGTGAGATGGAGTGGTGGATGAAGTGGAGACCTCTTGGTTGATGGGAACTTTTCATTCAACAGTTCCTTTTAGGTTTGAACAATACTAAAAAGGGTCAGGGTCACCTTGAATAGTGATTTTAGTACCATTGTGAGGAAACTTGAGGCATTGATGGTAGGTGGATGGGATATCACTCATGGCATGAATCCATGGGTGGCCAAGGAGAAGTTTCTAAAGAAAATATAGATTCAAGACATGAAATATTGTGTTTTGTACTACTGGACCAACTCTCACTAGAAGTGAAATAATTCCTTTGAAAGAACGCTCAGCATCATCATAAGCATTGATCACAATTTTCTTGGTTTGGTCTATACAATTCTCAGAGTATCCCATTGCTTTCACTAGTTTTAGTGAGAAAATGTTCAGGCCTACTCTACCATATACAAGGACTCATCTGATCTTGTGTTTATTAATGCATACTTCAAGGTGTAGGGGGTCGTTATGATTAGATTTTTGTGCGGAATAGTCTTGTTTAGAGAAGGTGACATGGTGCAACATAGCTAGGTATCCAAACATGGCTTTAAATTCATTGACATCTAGGTTGGAAAGTACTGAGCTTCTTGCAATGCTTTGTCAAGGATGGCTCTGTGTTGTGGGGATGTGTGAAGGAGCTCCAAGATGGAAATTTTCACAGGAGTTTTCCCTAGTTGCTCTAGGAGATTATATTGACTTTTCGGTTGGGTATTGGTAGAAGGACCTAGAATAGTTATCTTGGTTCTATGGGTGGAAATAGTACAATATGATTGTGGCTTGTTTATGGTGATAGTGGCAATGCGATCATCAAAAGGTATCACATTAAGGATGATATTGTTGTAATCATGTTTGACAGCTACATAATTGATATTATTATTGTTCCCTGAATTGGAGGCTTTTCCTTTATCATGGTCTTGTAAGGGGCTCTTGAATATGGTATGATCTACATTTGTCTTAACTTGTGAATTATCAACTAAAATAGTTCCATCTTCAATGAGGTATTGAATGATATTCTTGAGTTTCCAATATCTGACTATTTTTTGTCCTTTCCCAAGGTGGTATTCATAGTATTCATCTTCTTTCCACCACTTAGGTTTGATTAGTGAAGGTTCATAGTTTTTGGTGTTAGGTGGTGTGATGAAATTTGATTGCAAAATCTGTTTTAGGATTGATTCGATAGGTTCACCCAAGGGGGTGTATGTTCTTTTTGTATATAAGGGTTATTTTCTAAAGGTTAGATTATTAAATATTAAAAGCATACAAACCCAAAGAAGCTATCAAGAACAAAGAAATCCAACATAAATGAAACAAGTATTCCTGTCACTCATTGAAGTTTCCATGATTTACCTTCATAGCACCTTCTAACTTGTTGATTGATGCCCTCAGATTGAATGTGTGAGCAATTTGATACCAAAAATTATGCCAAAGTCCTAAACAAGCTTTGAAGGATTTGAACTATAAATGCCTATGTCTATGAGAAAATGACTCTAATGCTAAAGATAAGTATGCTAAAAAAAATGAAAGTATATGTGTGTGCCTGTGTGAGTGTATGTGTCGAAAATGTGAGCAAAATTGGCATTTTATAGAAAATGCAATTTTGAATGGACGAATGAGATTGAAGTTTGACAGAAGCCTAAAATCAAAGGTCAAGATTTCATGTGACAATCCCTAATTAGGGTTAGGGAAATTTAAATTGAGGGGAAATATCGAATCGGAGGTCAAGATAAATGATTAGTTAAAAAGATAAAGATTTTTGAAAATCAAGAAGTTGTTGTTTGAAAAAAGAAGAAGAAGAAAAAACAGATTTGGAAAATCAAGAATTTGCTCAATTACTTGATTTTTGGAAGAAGATTACCATTTTGAATTAAATTAATTCAAAATATGGATTTTGTGTGACTATAAATAATCGATTTTTAGATTATTTACCAAAATGAACTGATAGTTGATAAAGTGGGATCATTTTAAATAATTTATTTATTTAAAATGAGAGAAATATTAAATTAGGAAATTAAATAATTGAAGATAATTATTTAATTTAGAGGATTATGACCAATAATTAAATAAATTAATAAATTCATTTAATTGTGAGAATTAGTGACATATTAAATAAATAAATAAAATTCATTTATTTAATAATCAAGAAGACAAATGAATAAAGGTAATTAAATAAATTAATAAATTTATTTAATTGTAAGAAGATAATAGACCATTAGTGACGTATTGAATAAATAAATAAAATTTATTTATTTAATAATCATGAAGAATAAAAGAGATATGAATTAATTAAATAATTATGTATTATTTAATTAATAGTTGAATGTGGACCAAGGACATATTAAATGTCATTATTATGCTAGGACAAAAGTGGTAAAAATAGAGTTTGTAGGCCTAGGTCATTTTTATGTGTCTACATTTTGCCCCTCTTTGTCATAATGTAGCATGTCGCATTGTAACAAAGAAAATAAGTCAAAAATATGCCCCAGTGCAAAATAAGATGAGGAAGAAATGACGAAGGGGGTAGCGGTATGCCCCCTCGAAAGGACAAACAGGTTCCAAGAACACGGGTGTGCTCTCCAAATTGATGAGAAGACTAGAATATGAAGAGACAAAGAAATGTTAGTGCAAAAGATATGGATGATGATATGGATGCAATGCCTATATGAGATGAGCGAGAGAAGATGACAAGATAGAAGGAGATGCATGTTAGTTCCTAGACCAAATCCTTCAACATATTACAATAGGACTTTAATATTTATTGCTCTTAATCATCATTGGGCGGATTATTGTGATGGCCAACAAACACCATGATATGACATAAATCAAGGTGTGCAAGGTCGTACCATCACATAAGACAAGCAATCATAGACAAGGTTGATCATGACTCATTTTAAGAGCACAGTTGCCCCAATATTTTTGTCATAACCAACCGCAAGAAAAAAAAGACAAAAAAGACAAGTCATGAAACATCGTTGCTTCTCTAAATCCCATTTCGAGGACATCCTTGAGAAACTAGCAACATGATTGCCAAAAGGACAACAATAAAGCCATTATCATGATATGTCGCTGTTTTTCTAAATCCCGAAATCAGGACATCGCTGAGAAACTAGTAACATGTGTGTCAAAAGACAAGACAAACATCATGATACGTTTTTGCTTCTCTAAATCTTGTTGTTGGGATCTCTCTAAAAAACTAGTAGCATGATAAAAAAACCAAACACAAGATAAGACAATCAAGATACGTCACTGTTTTTCTAAATCCTGTTGTCAGGATCTCGTTGAAAAACTAGTAACATGATGAAAGCAAAAAGAAAAGTGCCAAGTGTGTGCCAAGTGTGTCTAGATGTCGAGATGTCAGGTCTGATGATGTCGAGATGCCAGGGTGTCAAGATTTTGATGATTCCAAGATGACGAATGCCGAAGATTAGCAAATTCAGAAAGGACACATCCTGAATAATGTTGATGTCGAGAGGATTGATTCCTAAATGTCAGAAGATATCTTCTCAAAATGCTAGGTGATAGTGATGATGGCCTAGGAAAGACACATCCTAAGGCATGAATAAGAGAGATTGTTCTTCAGAATGACACATCTAAAGAATACCGATGTCGAGAGGAGTGATCCTTAAATGTCAAGAGGATCCCTCAAAAATGTCGGATGACAATGACGATGCCTAGGAAGGACACATCCTAAGGCATAAATGACAGAGGCTATTCTTCAGAAGGACATATTTGAAAGATAACCAAGAGTTGAAATTTGACCGAGTTTGATTGAAATTTGACCTAATTTGACTTGTGTTGGCCATATGATGATATGTCATGCTGATGTGATTGTCACTTTCAAATAAATAATTGCCATACTATGTTTTAATGAGTTGTTTTGACCTGTAGACTTTTGATGTGTGTGCTAGTGTAGTGCCATGAACCCTAATGGACTGACCTAGTGCAGCGTTGGGGGCTCATCGACAGATGGCCTTGCCTATGTCATACACTCAGAGAACTTGTAGCTCGACACGACCAATAACTTTGTCTTGATGACCAAATATTGAATCATGATTTTATTTTGATAAATCTAAAAGGACTAACCTAATGTCTCAGGGGCCCATCGACTGATGGCCTTACCTATGTAGAAAATGTACAGAGACAACATAGTTCAGATGAATGACAAAGACTTGACTAATATGACGGACATGATGAAATGTGACTCTATTTTTGGGATTTTGTAGACATTTTGACTTTGTTGGGTTTTCTTCAAGACATTTTTCAATGTTTTTGTCTTTTTTCAAACTTTTTGTAATGTTTTTATCTTTTTTCAAGACTTTTTGTGATGTTTTTGGTCTTTTTTCAAGACTTTTTGTGATGTTTTTGTCTTTTTTGAATGGTTTAAGAGGATCATGACAAATGCATGTGACTGATTCCTACACATGAGAATCCAAGGACAAACATGATTGTGCCCCTAGTCAAGATGAATACTAATTGACAGGTGATCACAACATTGTTTGACGTGGGAAGGACACATCCCAAAACAACGTAAGGACAACGATAATGTGACGAAAGTATCGAGGTCTGTAGCCGGGCCAGGAACAAAGTCAAGTAATGTTTTGGATAATGTGCTTGTATGTATTAGACTCATTGCATTTGGAATGAGTTGGTTAGGACTAAAAGTGATGGTGGACTATCCTTAGACCATTGACAAGGGAAATCCAAGATAGGTGATAGACATGAAAGGATGAGAGGTGACCTTGGTAAAGGATGGGATACATGAGACTAAGGGAATTGTCATATGATATTCAAGGACTATGTCGCATAAGGATAATGAGGTTATGAAAGTAATGACATGACATTTTGTGAATAGTATATGACCGAAGGATAGACATGTCAAGAGTATTCCCAAAGCATGATTTATGTGTGTCTGTTTTATGTCAAGATCAAGGTAGGTGGGAAAGATGGACAAGAATGATATGGATTAAATGGGTGGATTCCAATGTTAAGAGGAAGGAATAGGAGATGAGATGACTTGCCCCCAAGTGTCAGAGTCCACATAGACAATTTATTTTACACATGACACCTATTTGCTAGGTTTTCATCATGGTACTTATACAGGGCGCTTGTTTGCCAGGTTTCCACCGTTGGATGAAATTTTTCTCTTTACTATTTTCATGACTTTGAATTTTTTTGGTGTCACCAAGATGCCTATTTTCCAGGTTTTCATCAGGGTGACAATTTTTTATATTTTTTCAATTTTTTTTTTTGATATTTTAGGATGACCTTGATGCCTTAACTAACCACTGATTATTTTGAAGTTGACGATAGTGCTGATGTAGAGATTGGTGCCATGATATGCCAATAATGACCTTGTTGAAGGAGTTGTCTTGTCAGGATCATAGCGCTTGCATACAATTGATTGATGTCATTGTGATCCTTTATGATACTAGAGTTAGCCTTATCAAAATACGCACATCGCGAGAGTGCCATGAGAGTCCTTGTGGTAAAGAGTTGCTACCATGATGTGCCGGATTTGTGAAATGGGATTTTTTGATTTTAGGCGAGATGTAGGGTTATGAATTTTGATGGTAGGCATGAAAGGATTGTTTGGACGTTTGGATGAATCACTTTCTATTTTCCAAACTTGGTATGTTGGATGATGGATTTTGGAGGGATGGCGAGTGGAACCAACACTTTTAGATGCCTTATTTGATGGAAATTTTGAAGGAGGTGGACATTTATGATATGTGGGAATCCTCTTGTCTTGTGGCTCCACATATTGATTGACTTTTATATTTGGAATATTGTCTTTACTTGATCCATTTTTCTTTGGGATCCATTTTAACTTCATATGTTCACTTGTCTTTTTGTTTGATTCAATGACCGTTGACATTTGATTTTGATTTTTTTATTTGTATGTCTTTTGTCTTTGTGGGTTCCAAAGGGAAGGTTTATTTATGATAGAATGATAGTTTATGGTGTGGACAAAAGAGGTGTTGGTAGCAGTCTTACGACAAGGATCCCTCATGGACTCCATTTTGACATTTATATCTGATAAAGTTTCCCCCAATATCGAGGAGGTACCACTAACATCATTAGATTTTTTGTCTAAGGAATAACTAATACCTTGATTTCTGTAATTTTCCTGAAGCTCTATTGGTTCTTGAATGCCTTGCTCATGTATGCCTAGTCCTTTTCCTTGATAATGCATGCTTTGATAGATTCTATTTGTGATGGGGTATTTTTTGTTTTGAAAGCAAGATGCTAACCCATCATGGTATATGTGGACATTGTCACTTGTAATGTTCTCATCTGCGAGAAAGTCTACTCTGATAAAGAAAGATGACCCTAGTTGATAAAGTGTCTTAGCTTTATTGTCTTGTTGGACATATTTCTGATTGATATCTTTGGTCTGATCTTGTGACATGTTAGGTTCAATTGATTCTATTGGTGATTCCAAGTCAATGTCAAAACCGTCTTGATGGTCATTATCATATAGTCCCATGAAGTTAGCTATAGCTTCACCATTTGCAAATATGTCCATAGTGGAAGACTCTTTTTCTAGAGGAAGATCGTCTATGGGTCCATTGGAGGCAAGTGTCTCATCTTGGAAAGTGTCGATAGTCGAGGCCTGAATAGGGTCGTCAAGTGTTTGATCATAAATGGCATAAAGGTGAAGGAGTGGATCGTTTTGGATTTCTTGGTCAATGGTAGGGTCTTGGTCAAAGATGGGGTTGTCATGGATTTGGACTTCTTGGTCAATGGTAGGGTCTTAGTTAAAGATGGAGTTGTCATGGATGATATAATCAGAAATAGAATTGTTAAGGATAGGTGTGTTTTGGATGTCGTGATTGTCTTGAAGGACTTCTTGAATGGACTTTAAGATAGGGTCATGGGATGGACTACCTTGATCTTGACATGAGGGTGACGTTATGATGCCATGCTTTGGACTTTCATTTTGACATGTATCCTCAAGTTTAGACAATGGGATTTTACTTTGGACAATGATAGAATTTTCATGACTAAATGTGGCTTGGGAGGGAGTGACTTGAAAAGGATTAATGGATGAAGGACTAGGATAGGACGTGGAGACTTGGACTAGACTAGTATGTGAAGGACGAGGATATGACATGGGGACTTGGACTGGATTGGTGTGTGAAAAACTAGGATAGGACATGGAGACTTGGACTGGACTAGCATGTGAAGGACTAGGATATGACATGGAGACTTGGACTAGACTAGTATGTGAAGGAATATGATAGTACATGGGGACTTGGACTGGACTAGTGGATGACGGCCTAGAATATGACATGGGGACTAGCATTGGATTAGTTGGTGAAGACATAGGATATGACACAGAGATTTGGATTGGATATGACATGGAGTCTTGGACTGGATTAGTTGGTAACGACATAGGATATGACATGGGCACTTGAACTGGATTGGTGTAAGGTTGACTAAAATAGGATGTGGATACTTGGACATGATTGATATGGTATGATGTGGGGACTTGACATGAGTTGGTAGATGGTTGATAAGGCATGTAGATGTGGAGGGGATTGATAGGTGAAGGACTAGCATATGATGTGGAGACTTGGAATGGACTAGTGGATAGTTGGTTTCTCTTGTCAAGGTTAGGATAAGGGTGATACGTGGACGTGTGTTGGAGATTAATGGTAGGATATTCGTTAAGTGATTCTTGATAGTGAGGGTTGATGGATGGAGGACTTGGACTGATGGATTGTTGGTACGAAGGACATTGATTTTTGGTTTGGAGGAATTGTCTCTTAAAGTCCGAGGCTTGTTGGTATTGACCTCTATAGAGTAACTAGTATTCAACTTTACTAGCAAGCCTATCAATATTTTATTGAAGGGAAGACAAGGTGGTGGAAGTCATGATGTTATTAAATGCAAAGTGATAATGGCATTTGTCTAAGGGAAATGACTAATGCAAGGTTATAAATTTGTTAAAGCCAAAGTGTCAAATGAGGACTAAGATGATAATGTTGATGAAGGACTAAGATGATTAATGCAAAATCTAGGTTCAAAATGAGGATTAATATGAACAATGCAAAGTCTAAGTTCAAAATGAGGACTAAAATGGACAATATTTGAAGAAAGGTTTGCCTAACCACTCTAAGCTTGACTTATGTCTCAATTTTGGTTACCTAAGGACTTGATAAGGGGACTAAGTGACAAGGTCGAAATGATGAGTGAGCCTACCTAACTAGGCTGTTGAGTTTGAGGTTCTCACAAAAGGACAATGACCAAAAAGAGGAGTAATGACTATGTCCCAAGATAACCTAGTTTTGAAGACAATGGTTTTGCAAAGTGTAGTGAGTTAGTCTAATCCAAAATTTTCCAAAATGAAAGCTAAGGACAATTTTATGCTCAAAATGACGATTATGACGCCCAGGGAATGCGACTAAGATTTGGAAAATTAAACCTATGGTTAAGATGCAAGCTAGTGAATGCAAATGATGGACGTTTTGAGCAATTTCAGTTCTAGTTTCTGATAGAGACTTTTTCAAGAAGATATTTGATAGTACGCTAAGATTTCTGGACTTGAATTTTGGTCTGAAATAGGGTTTATTTTGCTTCTAGGAAAATGTGTCGTTTTAGGTGGCAAATGTGTTGCAGTTATCAAATGTGGCGCTACAAATGACAAATGTGATTTAGTTTCACAAATGCGACTTTTAAGATGTCAATTGTAGTTTAATATAGCAGATGTAGCTTTACATATTTCAAATTTGGTTCAGGACAAGCGAATGTGATGTTTGAAGCAGCAAATGCATTATAGAATGCCAAAAAGTCAAATTTTTTATGTTTATGGTCAAAAACCTAAATTTTTGAAAGTTTGATAATTTATTTCTAGATGTTTGGGTGTCATTTGTTTTGTTTAAGTAACCAACAAACACTTGGCAAGCATGATGTTTTGAAAAGTAAACAAGCACACAAGAGAACAAGTACGATACTAGGTTAGGTCAGGACAGTATTTGCTAGACTCCACATGGGTTTCCCCAGCCGCATATCAGTAGTGTGTGAATCTAGAAGCTTGGCTGCACAGGATCCCCCTTACAGTGCACTCTCTTCTTAGGCCAACCAAGCTTCCAACCCCCATGAAACTCCCATGGCATATTGATCACCTCTACTAAAGACTGTGAAGACGTGGAAGGCTTCACACCGACCGATGATGTACTAGAAAATAAAAGGTTTTGGGCTTAGTATACAAGATTTTATAATTCGAGACCCCCATTCGAGTGGCCATACATGGGGCACAAGATTAAGCTATGTTTATGAGGCACTCTAGCCTAAAGAGGTTAAGCTCAACAGGGTTTTAGGGAGTGCTACTTGGTCTGTATGACATCCACACTCGTAATCTTAGGTTTTTCCTTAATATTCACATTTATATACCGGTCGAGGGTAGCTTAGCTTTAGCTCCATTGCTGGTTTGAGTCACATTGGGGTGATGAAATCCCCAGGCAAGCCTAATTTCTATAGGCAATAATCGTTTCTCTTACACCCAGGATCGCATGAATGCGCGAGGGGAGAAGATACTTCGATTATTGCATCAAGGTAACAAAATTTGAAGACACTTGTAAATTTTAATTACCAAATGATAATGTGAGGAGGACACACAAGACACTTTGTTCTTTTTAAAAGTTTACCTTGAACAAAGTTCATTTTAACCATATGAGTTTCAATGCATGCTTGTGTTCATTTTAGCCCAATGACATGAAAATGCAAGTTGTAATTGTAAATTTTAGGCCCAATGAGTGATTCATGTAGATTTGTTGTTTGTTTTAAGCCCCATGAATGAAATATGCAATTTGTTGTTCATTTTAAGACCAAATGAGTGACATGCAAATTATGGTTCATTTTATTCTCATGAGTGTAAATGCAATTTGTTGTTGTTGTTGAAAGCAAACAAAATTGATTATGCCTAAAGAAATGAAAAAGTTTGATTTTTTGTTTCTATAGAAACAATTTTTTAGACTCCCTCCAAGCTGTGCCACATGCTGAAAATAAGAGATTAGTAACTAAAAGAAAAAGTTTAATGACAATAGAAAATTAAAATAGTGATAACTTTATCAAAATTTAATGAAATTTTAAATCGTTTGAATCCATGGAAAGCTAAAAATCAAACCTTCAAAACCCAGAAATTATTTTTTCAATTTTTTTCACGAGAAAATTGTTATAGGCAAAAGAAAACGCGGGTTTTAAAAGCTAGATTAAAAAAAAAATACTAAAATAGACATAACTTTCTCAAATCTTAACAAAATTTTAAACCATTTGAAGTTACAGAAAGCTAAGAATAAGGCCTACAAAACCCAGATGATCATTTTAAAATATTTCATATGCCCATTTTTTTGTGCTAAAAAAAAGATGATGGGATTTCGTATGAATTCTTATCTGTAACCTGCAAAACAACGAAAACAAACAAGAAAACAAACCAATTTCTCTACAAAATTGTAAGATTCACGTCGGGTTCACCAATGTATCTAAGGGTTATTTTCTAAAGGTTAGATTATCAAATATTAAAAGCATACAAACCCAAAGAAGCTATCAAGAACAAAGAAATCCAACATAAATGAAACAAGTATACCTGTCACTCATTGAAGTTTCCATGATTTACCTTCATAGCTTGTTGATTGATGCTCTCATATTGAATGTGCAAGCAATTTGATACCAAAGATTATGCCAAAGTCCTAAACAAGCTTTGAAGGATTTGAACTTTAAATGCCTATGTCTATGAGAAAATGACTCTAATGCTAAAGATAAGTATGCCAAAAACAAAAATGCAAGTTTATGCATGTGCCTGTGTGAGTGTATGTGTCGAAAATGTGAGCAAAATTGGCATTTTATAGACAATGCAATTTTGAATGGATGAACGAGATTGAAGTTTGACAGAAGCTTAAAATTAGAGGTCAAGATTTCATGTGACAATCCCTAATTAGGGTTAGGGAAAAATTATTAAATCAGTGGTCAAGATATCTGAGAATATCGAATCGACGGTCGAGAATAAATGAGATAATTAGTTAAAAGGATAAAGATTTTTTAAAATCATGAAGATAAAGATTGCTTGATTTGTGAAATTCAAAAAATCAAAAAGATAAGAGTTGAACTGAAAAAGCAGATTTGGAAAATCAAGAATTTGCTCAATTACTTGATTTTTGGAAGAGGATTACCATTTTGAATTAAATTAATTCAAAATATGGATTTTGTGTGATAGTAAATAATCGATTTTCAGATTATTTACCAAAATGAACTGATAGTTAATAAAGTGAGATCATTTTAAATAATTTATTTATTTAAAATGAAAGAAATGTTAAATTAGGCAATTAAATAATTGAAGATAATTATTTAATTTAGAGGATTATGACCAATAATTAAATAAATTAATAAATTCATTTAATTGTGAGAATTAGTGACATATTAAATAAATAAATAAAATTCATTTATTTAATAATCAAGAAGACAAATGAATAAAGGTAATTAAATAAATTAATAAATTTATTTAATTGTAAGAAGATAATAGACCATTAGTGACGTATTGAATAAATAAATAAAATTTATTTATTTAATAATCATGAAGAATAAAAGAGATATGAATTAATTAAATAATTATGTATTATTTAATTAATAGTTGAATGTGGACCAAGGACATATTAAATGTCATTATTATGCTAGGACAAAAGTGGTAAAAATAGAGTTTGCAGGCCTAGGTCATTTTTATGTGTCTACATTTTGCCCCTCTTTGTCATAATGTAGCATGTCGCATTGTGACAAAGAAAATAAGTCAAAAATATGCCCCAGTGCAAAATAAGATGAGGAAGAAATGACGAAGGGGGTAGCGGTATGCCCCCTCGAAAGGACAGATAGGTTCCAAGAACACGGGTGTGCTCTCCAAATTGATGAGAAGACTAGAATATGAAGAGACAAAGAAATGTTAGTGCAAAAGATATGGATGATGATATGGATGCAATGCCTATATGAGATGGGCGAGAGAAGATGACAAGATAGAAGGAGATGCATGTTAGTTCCTAGACCAAATCCTTCAACATATTACAATAGGACTTTAATATTTATTGCTCTTAATCATCATTGGGCGGATTATTGTGATGGCCAACAAACACCATGATATGACATAAATCAAGGTGTGCAAGGTCATACCATCACATAAGACAAGCAATCATAGACAAGGTTGATCATGACTCATTTTAAGAGCACAGTTGCCCCAATCTTTTTGTCATAACCAACCGCAAGAAAAAAAAGACAAAAAAGACAAGTCATGAAACATCGTTGCTTCTCTAAATCCCATTTCGAGGACATCCTTGAGAAACTAGCAACATGATTTCCAAAAGGACAACAATAAAGCCATTATCATGATATGTCGCTGTTTTTCTAAATCCCGAAATCAGGACATCGCTGAGAAACTAGTAACATGTGTGTCAAGAGACAAGACAAACATCATGATACGTTTTTGCTTCTCTAAATCTTGTTGTTGGGATCTCTCTAAAAAACTAGTAGCATGATAAAAAAACCAAACACAAGATAAGACAATCAAGATACGTCACTGTTTTTCTAAATCCTGTTGTCAGGATCTCGTTGAAAAACTAGTAACATGATGAAAGCCAAAAGAAAAGTGCCAAGTGCGTTGCAAGTGTGTCTAGATGTCGAGATGTCAGGTCTGATGATGTCGAGATGCCAGGATGTCAAGATTTTGATGATGCCAAGATGACGAATGCAGAAGATTAGTAAATTCAGAAAGGACACATCCTGAATAATGTTGATGTCGAGAGGATTGATCCCTAAATGTCAGAAGAGATCTTCTCAAAATGCTAGGTGATAGTGATGATGGCCTAGGAAAGACACATCCTAAGGCATGAATAAGAGAGATTGTTCTTCAGAATGACACATCTAAAGAATACTGATGTCGAGAGGAGTGATCCTTAAATGTCAAGAGGATCCCTCAAAAATGTCGGATGACAATGACGATGCCTAGGAAGGACACATCCTAAGGCATAAATGACAGAGGCTATTCTTCAGAAGGACATATTTGAAAGATAACCAAGAGTTGACAATTTGACCGAGTTTGATTGAAATTTGACCCAATTTAACTTGTGTTGGCCATATGATGATATGTCATGCTGATGTGATTGTCACTTTCGAATAAATAATTGCCATACTATGTTTTAATGAGTTGTTTTGACCTGTAGACTTTTGATGTGTGTGCTAGTGTAGTGCCATGAACCCTAATGGACTGACCTAGTGCGGCGTTGGGGGCTCATCGACAGATGGCCTTTCCTACGTAATACACTTAGAGACCTTGTAGCTCGACACGACCAATAACTTTGTCTTGATGACCAAATATTGAATCATGATTTTATTTTGATAAATCTAAAAGGACTAACCTAATGTATCAGGGGCCCATCGACTGATGGCCTTACCTATGTAGAAAATGTACAGAGACAACATAGTTCAGATGAATGACAAAGACTTGACTAATATGACGGACATGATGAAATGTGACTCTGTTTTTGGGATTTTGTAGACATTTTGACTTTGTTGGGTTTTCTTTAGGTCATTTTTCAATGTTTTTGTCTTTTTTCAAAACTTTTTGTAATGTTTTATCTTTTTTCAGGACTTTTTGTGATGTTTTTGGTCTTTTTTCAAGACTTTTTGTGATGTTTTTGTCTTTTTTGAATGGTTTAAGAGGATCATGACAAATGCATGTGACTGATTCCTACACATGAGAATCCAAGGACAAACATGATTGTGCCCCTAGTCAAGATGAATACTAATTGACAGGTGATCACAACATTGTTTGACGTGGGAAGGACACATCCCAAAACAACGTAAGGACAACGATAATGTGACAAAAGTATCGAGGTCTGTAGCCAGGCCAGGAACAAAGTCAAGTAATGTTTTAGATAATGTGCTTGTATGTATTAGACTCATTGCATTTGGAATGAGTTGGTTAGGACTAAAAGTGATGGTGGACTATCCTTAGACCATTGACAAGGGAAATCCAAGATAGGTGATAGACATGAAAGGATGAGAGGTGACCTTGGTAAAGGATGGGATACATGAGACTAAGGGAATTGTCATATGATATTCAAGGACTATGTCGCATAAGGATAATGAGGTTATGAAAGTAATGACATGACATTTTGTGAATAGTATATGACCGAAGGATAGACATGTCAAGAGTATTCCCAAAGCATGATTTATGTGTGTCTGTTTTATGTCAAGATCAAGGTAGGTGGGAAAGATGGACAAGAATGATATGGATTAAATGGGTGGATTCCAATGTTAAGAGGAAGGAATAGGAGATGAGATGACTTTCCCCCAAGTGTCAGAGTCCACATAGATGATTTATTTTACACATGACGCCTATTTGCTAGGTTTTCATCATGGTACTTATCCAGGGCGCTTGTTTGCCAGGTTTCCACCGTTGGATGAAATTTTTCTCTTTACTATTTTCATGACTTTGAATTTTTTTGGTGTCACCAAGATGCCTGTTTTCCAGGTTTTCATCAGGGTGACAATTTTTTATATTTTCTCAATTTTATTTTTTTGATATTTTAGGATGACCTTGATGCCTTAACTAACCACTGATTGTTTTGAAGTTGATGATAGTGCTGATGTAGAGATTGGTGCCATGATATGCCAATAATGACCTTGTTGAAGGAGTTGTCTTGTCAGGATCATAGCGCTTGCATACAATTGATTGATGTCATTGTGATCCTTTATGATACTAGAGTTAGCCTTATCAAAATACGCACATCGCGAGAGTGCCATGAGAGTCCTTGTGGTAAAGAGTTGCTACCATGATGTGCCAGATTTGTGATATGGGATTTTTTGATTTTAGGCGAGATGTAGGGTTATGAATTTTGATGGTAGGCATGAAAGGATTGTTTGGACGTTTGGATGAATCACTTTCTATTTTCCAAACTTGGTATGTTGGATGACGGATTTTGGAGGGATGGCGAGTGGAACCAACACTTTTAGATGCCTTATTTGATGGAAATTTTGAAGGAGGTGGACATTTATGATATGTGGGAATCCTCTTGTCTTGTGGCTCCACATATTGATTGACTTTTATATTTGGAATATTGTCTTTACTTGATCCATTTTTCTTTGGGATCCATTTTAACTTCATATGTTCACTTGTCTTTTTGTTTGATTCAATGACCGTTGAAATTTGATTTTGATTTTTTTATTTGTATGTCTTTTGTCTTTGTGGGTTCCAAAGGGAAGGTTTATTTATGATAGAATGATAGTTTATGGTGTGGACAAAAGAGGTGTTGGTAGCAGTCTTACGACAAGGATCCCTCATGGACTCCATTTTGACATTTATATCTGATAAAGTTTCCCCCAATATCGAGGAGGTACCACTAACATCATTAGATTTGTTGTCTAAGGAATAAGCTAATACCTTGATTTCTGTAATTTTCCTGAAGCTCTATTGGTTCTTGAATGCCTTGCTCATGTATGCCTAGTCCTTTTCCTTGATAATGCATGCTTTGATAGATTCTATTTGCGATGGGGTATTTTTTGTTTTGAAAGCAAGATGCTAACCCATCATGGTATATGTGGACATTGTCACTTGTAATGTTCTCATCTGTGAGAAAGTCTGCTCTGATAAAGAAAGATGACCCTAGTTGATAAAGTGTCTTAGCTTTATTGTCTTGTTGGACATATTTCTGACTGATATCTTTGGTCTGATCTTGTGACATGTCAGGTTCAATTGATTCTATTGGTGATTCCAAGTCAATGTCAAAACCGTCTTGATGGTCATTATCATATAGTCCCATGAAGTTAGCTATAGCTTCATCATTTGCAAATATGTCCATAGTGGAAGACTCTTTTTCTAGAGGAAGATCATCTATGGGTCCATGGAGGCAAGTGTCTCATCTTGGAAAGTGTCGATAGTCAGGGCCTGAATAGGGTCGTCAAGTGTTTGATCATAAATGGCATAAAGGTGAAGGAGTGGATCGTTTTGGATTTCTTGGTCAATGGTAGGGTCTTGGTCAAAGATGGGGTTGTCATGGATTTGGACTTCTTGGTCAATGGTAGGGTCTTAGTTAAAGATGGAGTTGTCATGGATGATATAATCAGAAATAGAATTGTTAAGGATAGGTGTGTTTTGGATGTCGTGATTGTCTTGAAGGACTTCTTGAATGGACTTTAAGATAGGGTCATGGGATGGACTACCTTGATCCTGACATGAAGGTGACGTTATGATGCCATGCTTTGGACTTTCATTTTGACATGTATCCTCAAGTTTAGACAATGGGATTTTACTTTGGACAATGATAGAATTTTCATGACTAAATGTGGCTTGGGAGGGAGTGACTTGAAAAGGATTAATGGATGAAGGACTAGGATAGGACGTGGAGACTTGGACTAGACTAGTATGTGAAGGACGAGGATATGACATGGGGACTTGGACTGGATTGGTGTGTGAAAAACTAGGATAGGACATGGAGACTTGGACTGGACTAGCATGTGAAGGACTAGGATATGACATGGAGACTTGGACTAGACTAGTATGTGAAGGAATATGATAGTACATGGGGACTTGGACTGGACTAGTGGATGACGGCCTAGAATATGACATGGGGACTAGCATTGGATTAGTTGGTGAAGACATAGGATATGACACAGAGATTTGGATTGGATATGACATGGAGTCTTGGACTGGATTAGTTGGTGATGACATAGGATATGACATGGGCACTTGGACTGGATTGGTGTAAGGTTGACTAAAATAGGATGTGGATACTTGGACATGATTGATATGGTATGATGTGGGGACTTGACATGAGTTGGTAGATGGTTGATAAGGCATGTAGATGTGGAGGGGATTGATAGGTGAAGGACTAGCATATGACATGGAGACTTGGAATGGACTAGTGGATAGTTGGTTTCTCTTGTCAAGGTTAGGATAAGGGTGATACGTGGACGTGTGTTGGAGATTAATGGTAGGATATTCGTTAAGTGATTCTTGATAGTGAGGGTTGATGGATGAAGGACTTGGACAGATGGATTGTTGGTACGAAGGACATTGATTTTCAGTTTGGAGGAATTGTCTCTTAAAATCCAAGGCTTGTTGGTATTGACCTCTATAGAGTAACTGGTATTCAACTTTACTAGCAAGCCTATCAATATTTTGTTGAAGGGAAGACAAGGTGGTGGAAGTCATGGTGTTATTAAATGCAAAGTGATAATGGCATTTGTCTAAGGGAAATGACTAATGCAAGGTTATAGATTTGTTAAAGCCAAAGTGTCAAATGAGGACTAAGATGATAATGTTGATGAAGGACTAAGATGATTAATGCAAAATCTAGGTTCAAAATGAGGATTAATATGAACAATGCAAAGTCTAAGTTCAAAATGAGGACTAAAATGGACAATATTTGGAGACAGGTTTGCCTAACCACTCTAAGCTTGACTTATGTCTGAATTTTGGTTACCTAAGGACTTGATAAGGGGACTAAGTGACAAGGTCAAAATGACAAGTGAGCCTGCCTAACTAGACTGTTGAGTTTGAGCTTCTCACAAAAGGACAATGACCAAAAAGAGGAGTAATGACTATGTCCCAAGATAACCTAGTTTTGAAGACAATGGTTTTGCAAAGTGTGGTGAGTTAGTCTAATCCAAAATTTTCCAAAATGAAAGCTAAGGACAATTTTATGCTCAAAATGACGATTATGACGCCTAGGGAATGCGACTAAGATTTGGAAAATTAAACCTATGGTTAAGATGCAAGCTAGTGAATGCAAATGATGGATGTTTTGAGCAATTTTAGTTCTAGTTTCTGATAGAGACTTTTTCAAGAAGATATTTGACAGTAGGCTAAAATTTCTGGACTTGAATTTTGGTCTGAAATAGGGTTTATTTTGCTTCCAGGAAAATGCGTCATTTTAGGTGGCAAATGCGTTGCAGTTATCAAATGTGGCACTACAGATGGTAAATTTGATTTAGTTTCACAAATGTGACTTTTAAGATGTCAATTGCGGTTTAATATAGCAGATGCAGCTTTACATATTTCAAATTTGGTTCAGGACAAGTGAATGTGATGTTTGAAGCAACAAATGCATTGCAGAATGCCAAAAAGTCAATTTTTTTATGTTTGTGGTCAAAAACCTAAATTTTTGAAAGTTTGATAATTTATTTCTAGATGTTTGGGTGTCATTTGTTTTGTTTAAGTAACCAGCAAACACTTGGCAAGCACGGTGTTTTGAAAAGTAAACAAGCACACAAGAGAACAAGTATGATACTAGGTTAGGTCAGGACAGTATTTGCTAGACTCCACATGGGTTTCCCCAGCCGCATATCAGTAGTGTGTGAATCTAGAAGCTTGGATGCACGTGATCCCCCTTATAGTGCACTCTCTTCTCAGGCCAACCAAGCTTCCAACCCCCATGAAACTCCCATGGCAGATTGATCACCTCTACTAAAGACTGTGAAGATGTGAAAGGCTTCACACCGATCAGTGTTGTACTAGAAAATAAAAGGTTTTGGGCTTAGGATACAAGATTTTATAATTCGAGACCCCCATTCGAGTGGCCATACATGGGGCACAAGATTAAGCTCTGTTTATGAGGCACTCTAGCCTAAAGAGGTTAAGCTCAACAAGGTTTTAGGGAGTGCTACTTGGTCTGTATGACATATCCGCACTCATAATCTTAGGTTTTCCCTTAATATTCACATTTATATACCAGTCGAGGGTAGCTTAGTTTTAGCTCTGTTGCTGGTTTGAGTCACGTTGGGGTGATGAAATCCCCAGGCAAGCCTAATTTTTATAGGCAATAATCGTTTCTCTTACACCCAGGATTGTATGAATGTGCAAGGGGAGAAGATACTTCGATTATTGCATCAAGGTAACAAAATTTGAAGACACTTGTAAATTTTAATTACCAAATGATAATGTGAGGAGGGCACACAAGACACTTTGTTCTTTTTAAAAGCTTACCTTGAACAAAGTTCATTTTAGACTCATGCCATGAGAATGCAAGTTCATTTTAACCATATGAGTTTCAATGCATGCTTGTGTTCATTTTAGCCCAATGACATGAAAATGCAAGTTGTAATTGTAAATTTTAGGCCCAATGAGTGATTCATGCAGATTTGTTGTTTGTTTTAAGCCCCATGAATGAAATATACAATTTGTTGTTCATTTTAAGACCAAATGAGTGACATGCAAATTATGGTTCATTTTATTCTCATGAGTGTAAATGCAATTTGTTGTTATTGTTGAAAGCAAACAAAATTGATTATGCCTAAAGAAATGAAAAAGTTTGATTTTTTTTTTTCTATAGAAACAATCTTTTAGACTCCCTCCAAGCTGTGCCACATGCTGAAAATAAGAGATTAGTAACTTAAAAGAAAAGTTTAATGACAATAGAAAATTAAAATAGTGATAACTTTCTCAAAACTTAATGAAATTTTAAATCGTTTGAATCCATGGAAAGCTAAAAATCAAACCTTAAAAACCCAGAAATTATTTTTTCAAAAATTTTCATGAGAAAATTGTTATAGGCAAAAGAAAACGCGGGTTTTAAAAGCTAGATTAAAAAAAAAACAAATACTAAAATAGACATAACTTTCTCAGATCATAACGAAATTTTAAACCGTTTGAAGTTATAGAAAGCTAAGAATAAGGCCTACAAAACCTAGATGATCATTTTAAAATATTTCATATGCCCATTTTTTTGTGCTCAAAAAAAGGTGACGGGATTTCATATGAATTCTTGGCTGTAACCTGCAAAACAACGAAAACAAACAAGAAAACAAACCAATTTCTCTACAAAATTGTAAGATTCACGTCGGGTTCACCAATGTATCTAAGGGTTATTTTCTAAAGGTTAGATTATCAAATATTAAAAGCATACAAACCCAAAAAAGCTATCAAGAACAAAGAAAGCCAACATAAATGAAACAAGTATACCTGTCACTCATTGAAGCTTCCATGATTTACCTTCATAGCACCTTCTAACTTGTTGATTTATGCTCTCATATTGAATGTGCAAGCAATTTGATACCAAAGATTATGCCAAAGTCCTAAACAAGCTTTGAAGGATTTGAACTTTAAATACCTATGTCTATGAGAAAATGACTCTAATGCTAAAGATAAGTATGCCAAAAACAAAAATGCAAGTTTATGCATGTGCCTGTGTGAGTGTATGTGTCGACAATGTGAGCAAAATTGGCATTTTATAGACAATGCAATTTTGAATGGACGGACGAGATTGAAGTTTGACAGAAGCCTAAAATTAGAGGTCAAGATTTCATGTGACAATCCCCAATTAGGGTTAGGGAAAAATTATTAAATGAGTGGTCGAGATGCCGTCTGAGAATATCAAATCGGCGGTCGAGAATAAATGAGATAATTAGTTAAAAGGATAAAGATTTTTGAAAATCAAGAAGATAAGAGTTGAACTGAAAAAGCAGATTTGGAAAATCAAGAATTTTCTCAATTACTTGATTTTTGGAAGAGGATTACCATTTTGAATTAAATTAATTCAAAAATATGGATTTTGTGTGATAGTAAATAATCGATTTTCAGATTATTTACCAAAATGAACTGACAGTTAATAAAGTGAGATCATTTTAAATAATTTATTTATTTAAAATGAAAGAAATGTTAAATTAGGCAATTAAATAATTGAAGATAATTATTTAATTTAGAGGATTATGACCAATAATTAAATAAATTAATAAATTCATTTAATTGTGAGAATTAGTGACATATTAAATAAATAAATAAAATTCATTTATTTAATAATCAAGAAGACATAAATGAATAAAGGTAATTAAATAAATTAATAAATTAATTTAATTGTAAGAAGATAATAGACCATTAGTGAAGTATTGAATAAATAAATATAATTTATTTATTTAATAATCATGAAGAATAAAAGAGATATGAATTAATTAAATAATTATGTATTATTTAATTAATAGTTGAATGTGGACTAAGGACATAATTAAATGTCATCATTATGCTAGGATGAAAGTGGTAAAAATAGAGCTTGCAGGCCTAGGTCATTTTTATGTGTCTACACTTTTGGTGCGGGGAGGACCTCTTCATTGTTGATTATTTTGGACTGCGTTTAGCGTTTGGTTTTGGTCTTGTGTCTATGTGTTTGGTGTATTGAATGCATTTGATGAGGAAGGATCTTTAGTTTGAATAGTAGGACCTTTGGTTACCAAGTTGGCATCAACAACTCCGTCATTTGTGACATTTTTTTTTGGGACTAGTATTTGCTCTTGTCATTGTTTTGTTTCAAATTTTCTTTGTTTACTTTGACTTTTCCATTGGAAATAAGACCTTTCTCAATAAGGACACCTTTCTCAAGAATTTCCTCAAAGGTTTTACAAAATTGGATTTGAATTTGACTCATCAATTCTCCATTAAGGTTTTCCATGAACATGGTGACAAGTTTTCTTTCAGGAATGTGAGAAGGGAATTTGCTAACCAAACCTCACCATCTCTGGTAAAATGAGGTAAGTTGTTCCCCTTCTTGTTTGGATGTGCTCAATGTTGCAAGGGTGACATCATTCTTAATGTTGAAGGAAAAATGATTGGTGAATTTGTCGACTAGTTCACCCCATGTTCTGATTCCTGGAGGAAGGTGTGCAAACCAATCTAAGGCTGGTCCTGTGAGGCTTCACAGGAATAGTCTCATCAGATAGGTGGGGTCATATGAGACTTCCATACATGATGTGTTGAATTATCGAATGTGCTCTATTGGATCCCCTGTCCCCTTATACTTATGAAAATATGGTGTTTTGAAATGAGGGGGAAAGGGTGGCATGTATAGGTTCCGATCAAATGGAAAGGGGAAAAATTCCTCCACATAATAGGTCTTCTTGTTGGTTCCCATTTTCATTTTTTTCATCTGTTGTTGAAGAGTCTTCACTTGTATCAAAAAGTCAAAGATTGGTGTTGCATTGTTTTGGTTTGGTGTCATGATGTTGGTATTGAGGTCATATGTTGAATTTAAGTTGGGATTGATGTTTTGTGATGTATAACTTTGATTTCCATATTGGTTTTTGTTATTTTGATTAGGGATGAAGTTGGTATTTGGGTTTGTTCCAAAGGTCATGTTTGCATGTGGTATGGTATTTTGAGGTGTAGACCCTTGATTTATGCCTTGGTTTTGAAAATTTTGTCCTTGATTTTCATTTTTAAAGGGGGGTGTAGGTCCTTGGTTGATGTTTTGAAAAGAAGGTGTAGGCCCTTGATTAGTATTTGAAGGTGTAGGTCCTTGATTGGAATTTTGGAATGATAGAAGGGACCTTTGATTAGTGTTTTGAAGTGATGGAATAGACCCTTGATTGTTTTTTTGAAGTGATGGAACATCCCCTTAATTGTTGTTTTGAAGTGATGGAATAGCCCCTTGATTATTGTTTTGATTTGGGGTCCTTTGTGAGATAACACAAATCCTTCTTGATTTAGTTGGTGGGTTTTGACTTGATGAAGGGGCACCTTGAAATTGGAATAAGGAACCTTGATTTGTGTTTTGAAGTGTAGAGTTAGGACCTTGGTTTGCATTTTGGGTCAAAGGGATAGGACCTTGTGATGTGGAACCTTGATTTGTATTTTTTGATGTGGACTTAGGACCTTGATTTGCATTTTTTATCAAAGGAGTGTGACCTTGTAATATGGAACATTGATTTGTGTTTTGTTGGAAAGGGGGGTTTGTGAAGGTCTTTCTCATGGTATTTGAGGGACTCGCAAGTTTGAAATTTTTTCCTTGTGTAGTAGTATGGGTTACCTTGTTTGGGATGTGTGTGATAGGGTTAGTCATGTGTGTGGTTGTCCCAAGGGATACATTTTTCATTTATTGTGATGAAGGAATGGCAAATGCAAATGGGTTTTCAGTTTCTTCCTCTGTAATGGTTGATACATCAAAGCATTGAGGTAATTTGGCACCCTTTTAGCTAGTGCATAGAAATATATGTTAGGGTTGGCACTAACAAGTTGATCAATCATGCTTAAAACTCTTGGGTCTTGATAGGCTCTTTCAATTTCTTGAGGGGTCAATTGCTTGTTGAATTCTTCAAGGTTCAAGTTTTCTCATGTTTTGTCTCCTAGTGTTGTGTCTCTTAGAGGTGTAGAATGATTTGAATCCATTCCAAGGGTGGTGTCATGAAAGGGGTTACCTGAAAAATCCATGTCATTTCTCTTGAATTGTGACCTTGTTCTAACCATGTGAGACTTTTGCAAGTTGAAAGATGATGATGAAACTATGCTATGTTTTTGGATTTTCTTGAGTATAACGATAATGAGGTTAATGCAAGATGAGGATGAATCTATGTTTTTGGATTTTTCTTCTTTTTGGATTTTTAGATATGAGCATGCAAGGATGATAATGATGAAGCTAAATGTTGATCAAGGATAATGGTAAAATGACTAAGTGATACTAAATTGAAGATCAAGGTATGAATGCAACTAAGGTTAAGATGCAACTAATGGATGCAAAAGGATATGAAAGGTTGACTAATTGGAAATATTTTTAGGGAAAATGAACTATTTTTTTGTGTTTTTGGGATAAAGATGCAAAGTGCAATCTAGAATAAAGATCAAAGTTTGGAAAGATAATGAAAGGGGATGTAATATGAGTCTAATTGATGCAAAGGAATCCTAAATTTTTAAACAAAGGATAGAAATAAAGCTAATGTGAACCCAAGGTAATAATTCCAAATGTCATTGACCATAAGAGGATAATTTTGACAAAGTAGAGTCAAGGCTAGGGCACAAGCTTAAGACTCAAATTTGATAGGGTGACAATGACAAGGATTGAAAAAGTGAAGGATAATGGTCAATGACAAATAGAATTTAAAACCAAGGATTTTCCAAGAGCTCAAAGGTCTTCCTATGTTCAAAATAGGAAGGTCAAAGTGCAACCTAAGGATGCAATGAAATTTGATGAAGGAAAATGTAACCTATAATGCAATGTTTACCTAAATGGAAATGCTATAATGAAGTGATGAAGCATGCACATCTCTAGTTTATCAGTCAAAGGTCACTTTGAAAAAAATTGATCAGATTTTGGACAAAGATTTTGAGAGTTTTTGTTTAGTAGACAATTGTAGCTCTATTTTCTACAAATGCGTCACACAGTTGTGGTTTAGTTTATCAGATGCGGCTATGTTTTCAACAAATGCAGTGTGAGCAGATAGTTGTGGTTTTCTAGTTCTCAGTTGTGGTTCATAGTATCAGATGCAGCTCTGTGTTTGACATTTGTGATTTTCCAAAATGTTGTCTTAGTAATTTTGATGTTTTTGTATTGGTTTTTGATGGAATTTTGAATGTTCTGGATGAAATGTGATTGGAAAACATAGAAAAAACTATCAAGAACTTTTTTTTGGTTTGGTTTTTGGATAACAAGCACAAATCCTATGGTAGGCAAGGATAATATTCATCGGGTTCCCACTTGGATTTCTCTAGCCGCGCCTATTCAGAGTGGATAGCCTAGGAACTTGGTAGCACTGGCTCCCCTCCATGACACTCACTTCTTGGGAATATAAAGTTTCAAATTCCCTAAGACCACAAGGATCTCAAGAAATTTTCCATCTTTACAATGAACCGCGAAAATGTGGGACGGCTTTAGAGGTCTGATCTCCTGCACTAGCAAATAGAAGGATTTTGTATTTCTACACAAAATTTTCTAGTAAGGGCATTTGGTTCAAGGGCTACTGTGATAAACTCCCTCAAGAAGTCTCCCAACCCTTAGAACAAGGGATTTTTTCATCATAAAGATGGGTGATCCCACAATACTGTTTTATATTTTTTGGCCAAACTAGACACTTAACTGATTTTTTCTAACTAAATCTTCACTTTCGGGCATGTATAGTAGCTAAACCGTGAGGAATTTGAACATGATGAAAACTAGTGATTTGTGACATTTTTTCTGTAGATTCTAAATAAATTTTTTCCAAAAAATTTGGAATTTGATTGCATTTCTTTTTCCATCTCCTTCAAAAACTAGTTTTTTTGGTAAACACCATTTTTAAGGAGTGATGCTCACTATATACAACATAACGTTTTTTCAATGAAGGATAAAATTCTAATTTTTTCAAATTTAGATTTGTAACTATGATATCTAGCACTTTCATTTGGTTTCATAGTGTTTTATTGAATATATTTTCCTTAATAAAGTTTTGAAGTCAAACCAATTATAATTCAGACATAGGCATACCTTATATAACATAACTTTTTTTGCATGTATCAAAATTCAATTTTATTTTTTTGTTGGATCAAGGACTTCAATATCTAGTGCACTGATATTTTTCATTTTTTTTTTTGAAAATCTTCTATTTTTCCACATGTGTAGAATAGAGAGCTTGATTTTCGATGAAAACCCTACATTCACAAATATATATATATAATAATAAAATTGAATTTATTTAAAATTATACTTTTGGGGAAGCTTATAATAAGGACTACATACTCACAAAAAAATAAATTTTAAATTAATTCATTTGATCACCCAAAATATAAATCAAAAGTTGTTTTTTATCAGCATTTTGATGGGTGTAAAGGAGACTTCGTTATAGGTATGGTTTAAAACTAACGAGGTTTTATCCAAGGAGGTTTGATCTAAGGTGGTTTGATCAAACCATCTTCAATTGGAATCCTTTAAATGGAACTTTTCAAGGATTAAATCATTATATTTTCTAAAAATATGTGATTATAGAAAAAATTAGGATCTCTGAGAAAGTGTAAACCAACATTGTGGGATCACCTAGTCTATACTAGGGGAGAGCTATAACATATTGCTTCTCATTGATTGAAAACTTTCCTTGCAATAACAAATTTATATAGTGGTTTGGAAGAGCTTGGCTTTAGCCCATTACCGCTTGGGTCGTTCCCACCTTTCGAAGAGGGGTGGCAGGCCCTCTAAGGGATAAACACAAAAATAGATGGGTTTGGTTTTCGAATCACCATGTTTGCACAAGGTGGGAGCATAATACCTACCATATTACAAGCACAAAAAATAGTGATTTATTAACCCCCTAGTTAAATCTATGTGAAAAAAGATAGTTGTTCTTTTTAAGCACCAATTGAAGTGTTTGCTATACTAAAAGACAATCGGTTTTAAAAATTAGATCTTCAAGAAACATCCTGCACCAAATGTCATTAGTAGATTTAAGCCTCCATTCTTTGATAAATGTGTGTTTATGCTTTCACCTTTCCTTCACCAAAGCCAAATTAAAAAAATTAGTCTTGCAATAAAATAAAACTAAACTAAAAAGGGAAACAACATTTAATTTAAAATCTAAACTAAGTAAAATTAAATCAAAATCTAATAACAAATCTAAAAAGAAAAATGAAAATCGCTGAAACTGAAATGAAAAGAGCTCAATTTTTTTTGTTGCTTCAAAAGAAGTAGCTTTTGGGAGCTCCACTCCAAATCCACATGCTACAAATAGAAAATTAGTAACCAGAAAACACTACTCTACTTGGAAAACTCAAAAGAAAAATTGAAAATTTGGTAAAACTAGAACTTTATACCGAGCAGATAAATGCGTCGTTCCATGCAACAATTGTGTGACTGTGTTGCATTGCACCAAAGTGATTGCATCATGTTTTTGAATTTGAATTTTACCGCCCAAAAAGTTCTTCAACAGATGCATTGTTTATAGTCAAATGTGTCGCTTCTTCTATCATATGCGTGGTTTCTTGGAAAAAGTGTTTCCGCGTAAATCAGTTGCGTCGTTCCATACCTAAAATCTATAAAAACAACCAAAAACCATATGAAATTTTGCAAAAAATATTGTTCATGTTGTGTTCACCAATGGAAGATGGGGTTAAAATATTCCTAGACTAGATAAAGTAATAGCCAACACCTCTAAGCCATAAACCACATCTAAACAAGAGAAAACAAACAAAACATGAGTGAAATGAAAGCATCAAACCAAAATACTTCCCATGCTTGCACTTGAATCACTTCTCTTGCTCTCCTATTTCTCATTTTGCAATCTTTGCCCTTATATTTTGAAGTAGACTTGTGCAAATACCTGCAAATAGTAAGTAGAAAGTTGGAGACAAAATGGCCATTAACGATAAAATGGGAGAGGAAGGCTACTTTTATAGACAACCATTCAAATGGATGGCTAAGATCGATCTTCTAGAAATTAAGATTCCAAGATCGACGAATGAGGATTCATGAGAGGGAGGTTACAAAATAGATGGTTGAGATTGAGCTTCTAGAAAGATGCCAAGATCAACAGTCTAGAATTGATGAACCAAAAAGAGGTGGGCAATGAAGGCTGGGAGGATGTTGACGATGATGATCTGACGATTTGAGATGATTCTGATTACTGACAACGATTCAACGAGACACTGACTTGACGGATTTTCACACCATTTTATTTGTCATTGACTGACATTGAGACACTTCATCCAGATAATTTGATCTGATAATAGATAATTTATTTAACGAGATGGACATTAATAATGAACATTTAATGAATTGAAGACAATTACTAAATTCCACTGTGATAGAATAAAGATTAGAAAGTGACTTAGTTAAATAATTATTTAAAATTTATTTAATTAATAGATGAATATGACCAAGACTAATCAAACAATTAAAATTATTCAATTATCGAAGGACGAGGACCAAGAAAATGACACTCACAGACTTAGGACATTTTTTAGTGTCTACAATACCAATTTGTTGGAATGATCCACATAGAGTTTCTTGGTCTCTTCAGTACTACCTTTATCTAGAGTTGATATTTGATAAATTACTTGCTTATTGGTCCGACTTGTCATGTTGAGTTTCTTGCACCAAGTTCTTAGATGTGTGCGCTAATTTTGAAGATGTATTTCATGAATAATAGGTCCTAAATATCTTTCAGCTTGAACTGCATAAGATTTCTTTATTCTACAAATGTGTTTGAAGCCAAATTGTTTTAATTATTGTATATCTTATTTTACATGTTTGTAGTCAACGTGGAGAAATATTTTTGAAGGTTGTGGAGGGTATAAATAGAAGATCAAAGTTTTTGAGAAAGAGAGTAAGTGCATTGTGAATATTTTGAGTAGACAATATGTGAATATATTTCTATAGAATATCTTTAGATAATAAAGTGTACCAAAGATTAGTTTTGATAGATCAACAAAAAATGTATGTGAGACTATGAAGAAGAATATGTGCCTGTAAATGAGAAAGTTTTCTGAAGGCATTGAGTTGTAGGAAACAAAGCTTATTGAAGTAGATCTATGTACCAAAGGTAATGAGCCAGAGGTAACAGATGCATTGGTATATTCCAATTATATGTTGAGGTTGTGAATCTTTGTTGTAAGAGTTTTATTGAGTGGGGAGTAGTAAAACTCCTTTTTTTAAAGACCATAAAATACTTGTAAAATCTATTTTATTTGTAAGGCTTGATTTAGACACTAGATTCAAGTAGCTTGCTCACCATGGTTTTCCCTTATAGGGTTTTCCACTTGAATCTAGTGTTATGGTTGCATATTTTTGTGTTCTTTTTCTTGTCATGGTTTAATTGGTTATACTGATTCACCCCCCTCTCGGTACTTTTGTATGTTCAAAAATTGGTATCAAATCCAAGTTCCTTGATACAACCTAATAGCTTAGGTAGATCCTAAGTGGAACACATGGGAACTGATGCAATGCCAAATGAGAAGAATCCTTCAGAGGTCAAGAAGCATGAAGATATGGAAGACATTAATGCAAAAGATTGTAAAGTGTACTTTGAAGGAGAACTTATTTTAGATTTGAAAGATCTAGATACTGCAAGAAGAGAAGTGGAGATTTGAAGATCAAACTCAAAGAATTGAAACAGAGAATCATCAATTTGAAAGTTCAAGTTGAAGAAGGTAAAAGGGTTGCAGATTGTCTGAATAATAAGCTTAATGAAAAATTAGTGGAATGTTCCAAACTTGAAGAAGAAATTGTCTCCCTAAGGAAAGAATTGGAAAAAGTAAAGGATCAAATAGAAAAAGGTTTGAAGCTAAAGAAAATCTCTAACATTATTGATGAGTTAATCAATTATCAAAGATCTATAAAAGGTAAGGATGGTCTTGGATTTGAGGAAGGTCAGAACTCAAAGGATAATATTCCTTAAATGAAAAACAAAAAGGACTCTACTGAAGATTCTCAAAAGGTTAGAGTTGAATATATATTGGTGACATAGTTTTGTAACATTTTTGTTGTCTAAATATGTGGATTAGATAAGTGTTCAAGACTTCATGTAAATTAAAGAAATTTCTGGAGTAAGCTATTTCTTAGGGGGAGTGAACTATAAAATTTGTATAGATAAGGGGAGTCCATATTTTTTTAGGAGTCCACATACCCTTTTCCCTTAATGTTAAAGGGGGGGAGATAATGAAAGATCTGGTAAGTGTTTCCATCAATGACAAAAGGGGAGATTGCTGGAAAATGTGTGGATAGTGTGTTATCATTGATTTCAACCTTTGTTGATGCCATATGCACTAAATTTATAGGGTAGTTCATGGTTGGATGCTAAAATGATATAATACTATCTCATCTATTAAAGTTCATGACTGGATGTCAAAATGTTATCATTGGTAAACTATTGTATACTATCATTTAAAGCTCATGGTTAGATGTCAAAATACCTTGATTAATAAAGTTACAAACTATCTAAGGCATATGATTGTCTTCATAGGATCTCTATCAAATGATCTACATTCCTCAATAGATGAAGATATGATCTTTTGATTCAAAGAGTAGCTCTACATAGTTGTAAGGTATAGATATTCCAAGTTTCCATGTTGAATTGTTGATTTTTGGCTCTCTAGGACTTCTCTAACTCTTCTAGGGTTTTTCACCTAAAAGGAGAGATGTAGGGCCAAAAAAGCTATAGGGTTAATTCAAATTATGTTATATGAGATGTTTTCTATGCTAAATGAAGTAATATAACTGTAATTGAATGATTTAAATGAATGAATATGAATGCAAAACTAAGATTTATGTTGTGTTTGAAAACACAGTGTCATATGCAAACAATGAACTAAATGAAGAAATAATGCAAAATAGGAAGAAATAGGATGAAACAAAGTGTACCTGGGAAATGTTTGATGAATCTAGAATGTTGTGAATGCTGACTGGAATTACTAAAATTTCACAATGGGACTCATTTTCCCAAGGTGGCAAATTAGACCTACTACTGGTGAAAAAGTGTAGGAAACTGGTTTCTGATAGTTGGGATCCAGAATCTGACAAAATTCAGATTTTTAGTCCTAAGGTGGGACTCATTCTCCACTGGTGGAGAAATAGTCCTCTCCAAAATTCTAAAAGATTGGGAGACAACTCTGCAACACTAGATCTGGAAATCTCTGATTGTCGGGTTGCCAAAGTCAATTCTGCAGGAAACGGATAGAGACCCTTCTCCAAGCTTGAAATATGAATGAGTTGACTTGAAGCACCTAGTTGACTTGTTCTCCACTTTTCAACACCAAAATACTTGTTAAATATTTATACCTAGGTCTACAAACACACATGCACAAAGGGAAAAATGGTTGAGCATTAGCAAATAGGGGTTTTCCTCGGTCAAACCCCACTTTAGTAATCAAACCCTTAATGAAATAATGAAATGCAAGAGAATGAAAAACTAATAACATGAAAATTCTAAAAACTTACCAAACACTTGATGATGCAGGTTTGAAGTAATGTCAATGGATGCTCCAAAGTGCTTGAATATTGCTTGATAAGATGTAAGATGTTTGAATATGATATGTGAATGTTGGATAATTGTAGGAGGATGCTTGAATTGAATGAGGAGAGGTAAAATGAGGTGAAAAGTTCCTATTTATACAATCTTGTGCCTTAGTTTACCATTCATACCTCTTCATAGGTTGACATCAAGTGTTTTCAAATAAAAACCCAAAAGAAAATTTAAAATATTTTGAATTTGGGCCCAAGGGGGACTCATTCACCACCCATGGCGAATGGGTCCCACCTAGGACCTAAAAATAGGTTTTGGGATTTAAGTTGTATTTAATATTGTTTGTCAAGCTTATATTCAAAAAGACAATTAAAGCATATGTGGCCATAAAAGGGTGAAATAAGTCATAAGAAAGGGATAAATAGTGAATTTTTGCCTAGGAAAGTGTGAAATCTTGTTACAAGAGTTTACAACACTTCAAAATAAGACTTGATGATGATTAAAAAGGTGATTTTTACATAAATTTTAATGAATAGAGTCTAGGAGAATGTAGAAATATTTTACAACACTCCACAACACCTTCACAAGATGTCATTATTTGAATTTTAGTACCTAAACATGCATGTTCAAGCCATGTTATATCATAAAATCAGAGAAAAATAGATGAAACACCATAAAAAAAGACCTAAAAGGCCATGAAAATGACAAGGGGCCATTTTTCTATGGTAAATTTATCCCTCACTTTAGTGAGAGGATGAACCTGCTTCAAACTCACACTAAAGTAGCCATAAACACCAAGAGGAGGGTTAAAATGCACTTATGCTAGCAAGATGGAATGACAATGATCAAGAGGGATGATCAAGCCCCCAAGATGAAGATCCCATGGAAAACTAAGCATAAGAACAAAGGAACACACAAGTGTTGAGAATCAGATGAAGCTTTGATCATTTGTCCAACTAGTTGTGGATTAGATCTAGGCTAAAAGAGAATGTGTACTCACTTTAGGGTGATAGAACATAGGACAATCTGTCGGGTGAGAAGGCCCAAATGTACTCACTCTGTGACCACAGAACTTCTAGCTATCTATGGGGTGAGAAAGCCCAAAAAGGTAAGATACATATGCTAGTTGGTATGTAATCACAAACACAAAGGTGGTTATGGGGAAAAGTCATGCCGCCAGGTGGGATTCCCACTCAACCATATTAAAGTCATACCTCCTGATAACTTTAACAAGGCACCACAAAGCAAAATAATGTTTATGAACAAAAAGCAAGGGTGCCATAGGCATGCAAGTTGCGTTATGCAAGGTGGTGAAATGTAAAAATGTAGAAATGCAAAAATTTAAAAGTGTAAAATGTAAAAGATGTTTAAAGGAGTCTTGTTCAATTCAAGCAAGGTTAGTCACTTAGGGAACATTGTGTGTAATGTCTCCAAGAGAGGACCAATCAAAGAATATTATATTCACAACTTAGGGGATGTAGTGTGTTGCATTAGGCCACCAAGAGGAATGTAATATGCTAAGATAGATCACACTTATGAAATACATCACACCTAATGTCATCCACAAAGTGACAAACACATCACAAAAAAGACAAGGATATATACACTAGGAACCAAGAGAACATAAGAATTATGGTAATGTATGCCCCCCACTTTGAAGGAATTGCTACACATCATTCTATGAGCAATTACTTTAAAGTAGAGAAGGAAAGAGAATGCAAAAATAAAACAAGACATGAGAGCCAACTTGGAAAGCCCTATGCCAAGTCATATGTTTCAAAGTTAGGCTGCGTCGTGTCAGGGAAAATGAAAAACAAACAAAGAAAGGGAGTTTCCCAAAAGAAAGCAATACAAACACATAAGCGGGATCTATGGATTTGGGGTCAAGATGTTGATTTTGGAAAGTTTTTATGAAAGAGTTCAGAACTGTCATCATTTCCCAAATACACATAGAACTAGAAGAATGGCACAAAGAGAGTGAAAACAAAGGAAAAAGAAAATCCATTTTGAGTCAACATGGAAGAGACATTATAGTCTCAATGCCTTGTATCATCCCCAAAGAAAAACACAAGTGAAAAGGAAATGAAAAGAAAGTAAGGTTTTGAGTCAACATGAAGGAGACATTTCGGTCTCAATGCTTTGCATCATCCCCAAAAGGAAAACAAAAAACAAAAAGAGAAAAGACAAGGACCATTTGGGTCAACATGGAAGAGACATATGTCTCTACGCCAGACCATCCCCAGAAGGAGAACACAAAACAAAAGTGAAAAATACAAAGACCTTTTGGGTCAACATTGAAGATACATAGGGCATCTCTACACTTTGCATCATCCCCAAAAGGAGAACACAAAAAAAAAGCGAAAAAGACAAAGACCTTTTGGGTCAACATGGAAGAGACATAGGGCGTCTCTACGCTTTGCATCATCCCCAAAAGGAGAACACCAAACAAAAAGAGAAGAAGACAATGACCTTTTGGGTCAACATGAAAGAGACGTAGGGAATCTCTACACTTTGCGACATCCCCAAAAGGAGAACACAGAACAAAAACAAAAAAGAAAATGCATGACAAAATAAAAGAATAGAGGGACAAATAGAAGAAGTGTACAATGAGAGAGAAACATCAAACACACGATACGGGGGAACATGATACACACATGAAAGGAAAAGAAAAAGAAAAAGAAAAAAGTCTAGTTAGGCGAATGCAAGTCAGCCATTCATCATCATCCACCTCCCAATCATGTTCATTGTAATGTGAGGGCGGTTGATTGTCCAAAGGAATAATTGCAAGTGTTGAACTAGGAGTCATACTAAGTTCTTCACTTGATGGAGAGGATTTATCTTTTAAGCTCATTGTATATGAAAATAAATATTTTAGGTTATTGTGTATTTCTTCATCTATTTTTGCTATCGTCGCATCATCATCATCTTCATCATCATCTTAAAGATTGATGACAAAGGGATGACAAAGGGTGATTTCTAAGGATGGATGTATCAAAAATTGTGGCTATTGAATTGGTTCATGTGGTTGTGATTGTTGCACTAGACTGTCTTGTGGCAGTTCAAGAGGAGGGTGGTCACCTACTAGTTCTGGTTGGTTTTCTTTAGTTTCTTCTATGCGAGATTGATGAGAAAAGAGACGACGATGATGCATGTACGTTCCCTAGCACCGTTTCAATTAATTTGGTTTTGAGTTGTTGAGGTGTAAGAGCGGATTGATTCATCGTAGCTTCTTCCGCTTTCAATGGTGCTGAATAGAAGAAACCAAGATGATGGGTCAAATCTTACTTTCTTTTTTTATAAAATTGTTTAATTTGAGGAGGCATGACATGAATTGTTTCCTTTTTCCTTGGTCGTTTAAACAATCTAGGGGTGGTTGTTCAGGAGGTTGTATGGTTTTCTATATGTCTGACTCAAGTTGAAGCATGGTTTCATCTATGATAGGAGGTGTGGAAGTGGACGAGGATGCACCATGGAGAGACAATTCAATTCTTTTTGGCTTTGAACTTTTGATAGGCAATGAAAAAGAAGTCCTTCTAAGGGGTGATGGGTTCCATGGGTGCAGGCCAAAAGGCTTCTAAGGAAAAATTTCCTTTAGAGGATAGGGGATTAAATCCACTATGGTTTACAATAAATATTTCATTGCCATGTGGAAACTTCAAACACTCGTGAACAACCAATGTGACCGCTTTCATTGATCGAAGCCAAGGGTGGCCTAGCTGCAAACAAAATTGGTCAGATTGTGGAATAATTGAAAATGTTACATTTGAAGTTTTAGGTCCTATCTGTAAGGGGAGTACGATCGATCCAATCATAGGGCATGCAAAACTAGTGTGTGTCTTAATCCTTGTATTTGGTTTATTATAATCATCTTGATATAGCTCATGTAATACTAGAAAATCCTCTATAATCACATTCTCACCACAAGTAGGATCTATTAATATCCCAATAGTGGGCTTATCATAGATTCTACCAGCTATGTACAGAGGACCATCAGGAAGCTTGTGTAGTATGTCCTTAGCAGAAAAGTGATATCAAGAGATTTATTATTTTGGCCCTTACAAGGGATAACATCTATCGTAGCCACAATGTGATCCATAGGACTATCTTCAGTAATAGGTGGAGGTATAGCACATTGTTCATTGTTTGTATAAATAGTCATTAGATCAATGTTTTGAGGTTCTCTAGCCTTGAAAAATGAAGTAGTGTGTTTAGGCATAGGATTTGTGAAAATTTATAAATTTTGGTTAGGGGGTGCAACAGACTTATTGCCTTGATCATTAACACCCATAATGGACAAATGGCCTAAATCAATGAGGTCTTGAACTAGATGTTTTAGATGCTTGCAGTCTTTAGTGTCATGTCCATTTTGGCGATGAAAATGACAATAAGCGTTAGGTTTGAATGTGGGTGGTAAGGGCTGATTTGGATCAAGTACCGTCTAATGGTTGGAAAAGTAAGCATGTGTTGTTGAATTAATTGGCTCATTGTATTATGGAGTGTATCGGGTAGGGGAGTAAATTGTCTCTTGGGGTCCCCATAATGATAAGGCACCGCTGCCTTAACAGCTACCACTGGATTTTGAATTTGTTGAGTTGATTGAGGTTGAGGAGGTAGATTAAAGTGTAGAAATCCTCTATTTGGTTTACGAAAGTTTTGATTGTTATTGTGGTTTTGATTGTTGTGTTCAGGTTTTTCAATTTGGCTAGAAGTGGATTTTGAATCACGACCTGAAATCGAGTTATGGTATTCACAAAGGGTTGTGCATAAATGCATAAACAACAAGAATTTCATCATAGTTAGCTTATCCTTAAGATTTTTGTGCAATTTTTTGATAAAAATATTTTGCAGATGTGCATTAGGAAGCTTGACATCTATTTGAGCATACAAGGATTGGTATCGTCAGATAAAATTTGTGACTTTTTCATCTTTGTTTTGTCTACATCGCATGAGGTCAGCCATTGTCTTTTTAGGTGTCATGTGAACTTGAAAGTTACTTATGAAAGCATCCACAAGTTCATTGAAGGAGCAGATGGAATGATTAGGAAAGTTGGAAAACCATTCTAATGAAGTATCTTTCAAAGTCCTAGGAAACAGTTTAGCCTAGAGTTTCTCATCAAGGACAAATTCACTACATAAAGTTGTATAAGCATTAACATGGTTGATAGGGTCTCCTTTACCTTCATATTTCTCAAACCGAGGCATTTCTATCCCTTTTGGTATCAGGGTGCATAATATTTCTAAGGATAAGGGGCTGCTACAGACATGATAGGTAGGTTGAATGGTTTGACCTTGGCTAATGGTGGAAAGTTGATGTTGCATGGAAGAAACAGTGTTATGGTGTTGTGTAAGGATAGGGTCAGGATATGTAGGTTGAGGTGGAAGAGAAAATGGTGATGGAGTGTAAGTGATGTTAGGGGAAGTGAAAGGGATACTAAGGGGTGTAAAGGTAGTGGAGGGGACTTGCGATGCCATAAGAGAAGTAGGAATGCTAGGTGGAATTGGGAAAGAAGTAACCTAGTGCAAAGTTGTGTGGAATTACGGATTGGTATAAGTGGGTATGGATGCTATGGTTGAAGGGGGAGGAACTTGAGGTCCTCCTTAGCTTACAGGAATGTTTATGGATTGTGTATTAGAAGAGGCATGTTTATTTTAAATCTCAACATTTTCTTCATCACTTGCAATCCATCATCACTTTCAACCAAACGATGAAGATTATCAATGACAGGTATGGCAGTGGTGGAAATGTTTTCAAGTGACAAGTCTTGTTGTAAATGTGCAAATTCTTCATGAATACTAATGACCTTGTCTTGAGGAAGAGAGTTGTTTTGTGTGTCAACATTCATTGGATGGAAAGGTGAAGGAATAGAGTAGTATTGTCAGTACCTAATGCACCATTGTCCATACTAGGAGTAGGAGCTCTTGAGATCCCAAGGTCCACAACGAAAGTGCTATCACGGGAGGCCATGAGTCTAGAACTTCTTCTCACTAAAGTATTATCAACGGGGCACCAAACACTCATACAAGTACTACAAAGGAGGGGGTGAAATAAAATGCAAGGTAATATAATATGTCTAAATGCAAATAACATAAATGTTGCTAACTGTAACAGAGATCTAACTGTAGAAAAATTCTAGAAAAGTGTGAGAAATGTTGTTTAAAAAGTGCAGAGGGACCGATTCACCCAGGGTGGCAAATGAGTCCTAGTATGCAATTTTTTTGTATTTTTTTTAAATTTGAAGATGATTTAATGCTTGACAGAATGCAAATAAGGATGCAAAATGCAAATTTTCTATTTTTTCAATGAGATGCAATGCAAAAATGAAATCTAAATGAAGTCTTCATTAATGTAATATGAAAAGGCCTAAAATGCAAAAAAACAAAACAATGTCCTAATTGAATTTTGATGCAAATCTAAACTAAGATGCAATATGTGAATGAAATCAGAAATGCAAAGTGTTCAAAGTGCAGGTTCACCAAAATGAACCATTGATTTTTGGCTCTCTAGGACTTATCTAACTCTTCTAGGGTTTTTCAACTAAAAGGAGAGATGTAGGGCAAAAAATGCTATAGGGTTCATTCAAATTATGTTATATGAGATGTTGTCTATGCTAAATGAAGTAATCTAAGTGAAATTGAATGATTTAAATGAATGAATATGAATGCAAAACTAAGATTTATGCTATGTTTGAAAACACAGTGTGATATGCAAACAATGAACTAAATGAAGAAATAATGCAAATCAGAAAGAAAAAGGATGACACAGAGTGTACTTGGGAAATGTTTGATGAATCTGGAATGTTGTGAATGCTGACTGGAATTACTAAAATTTCACAGTGTGACTCATTCGCCTAGGGTGGTCAATTAGTCCTACTACTGGTGAAAAAGTTCAAACTAGTTTCGAATGTGATCCCGACCGACAAAATTTAGATTTTCAGGTCCTAAGGTGGGACTCATTCAACACTAGTGGTGAATTAGTCCTCTCCCAAAAATTCTAAAAAATTAGGAGACAACTCTACAACACCAGGATCTAGAAATCTCGATTGTTGGGTTGTCGGGTCAATTCCGCAGAAATAGACAAAACCCTCTCCAAGCTTGAAATATGAATGAGTTAACTTGAAGCACCTAGTTGACTTGTTATCCACTTTTCAACACCAAAATACTTGTTAAATCTGCATACCTAGGTCTACAAACACACATGCACAAATGGAAAATGGTTGAGGGTTAGCAAATAGGGTTTTCCTTGGTCAAACCCCACTTTAGTAATCAAACCCTTAATCAAATAATGAAATGCAAGAGAATGACAAACTAATAACATGCAAATGCTATCAACTTACCAAACCCTTGATGATGCAAGTTTGAAGTAATGTCAATGGATGCTCCAAAGTGCTTGAATATTGCTTGATAAGATGTTGTAAGATGTTTGAATATGATATGTGAATGTTGGATAATTGTAGGAGGATGCTTGAATTTAATGAGGAGAGGTAAAATGAGGTGAAAAGTGCATATTTATACAATCTTGTGCCTTCATTTACCGTTCATACCACATCATAGGCCGACATCAAGTGTTTTTAAATAAAAACCTGAAAGAAAATTTAAAATATTTTGAATTTGGGGCCAAGGGGGACTCATTCGCCACCCATGGCGAATGGGTTCCACCTAGGACCTGAAAATAGGTGTCGGGATTTAAGTTGTACTTAATATTGTTTATCAGGCTTATATTCAAAAATACACTTAATTAAAGCATATGAGGGCATAAAGACGCCAAATAAGTCATAAGAAAGGGATAAATAGTGAAGTTGTGCCTAGGAAAGTGTGAAATCTTGTTACAAGACTTTACAACACTTCAAAATAGGACTTGAGGATGATTAAAAAGGTGATTTTTAGGTAAATTGTAATGAATGGAGTTTAGAAGAATGTAGAATTTTTTTACAACACTTCACAACACCTTCACAAGATGTCATTATTTGAATTTTAGTACCTAAACATGCATGTTCAAGCCATGTTACACATAAAATCAGAGGAAAAAGGATAAAACAACATGAAACAAGACCTAAAAGGCCATGAAAATGACAAGGGGCCATTTTTCTATGGCACACATGCATATTTTTTACCATAAAGTGTTCTAGTTTTATCAAAGTATGAAATTGTTAAGTTCCAATGAATGGTTTTTAAGGAAGAACTATATGCCTTTGCACTTCACCACATCACATTTTTTTCCTTTTGGTTTTAGAGTTATTTTTTTGAAGGTGGTGTGTCTTCTCAATCCAAGTTTTAGATTTTTTGGCTCACCACTAGCAGTTATGTAGATAACAGTGTATTGTCTATGTTTTGGCAATATGGTAGGTTGGTCTGTTGGTGTCTAAATGATCTACATCACCAAGTACTTGATCAAATCTATTTACAGAGGCTATGTAATGCAAGATGGAGTCTCATTAGACTCTTTTATTGCTCTACAAGTTGGTATGTGATTGTGTCATGTACCTTAGTCTATCTAAAGTTGATATCTTGATTTGCAAGTGTTTAGGCTAGCATGAATTTATTTGAAATGACAAAAGGAGTGCATAGAAGTGTTGTTATAAGCTATATCATTTTTTTGGAATGATCTGCACAGATTTTCTTGGTCTCTTTGGTGTCACCTTTGTTTGGAGTTGATGTTTGATATTTTACTTGCTTACCGATCCAACTTGTCATATTGAGTTGCTCGTGCCAAGAATAGGTCCTGAGTATCTTTCAACTTGAACCACATCATATTTATTTCTTCTGAAAATGTGTTTGAAGCTAACTTGTTGTAATTATTATATATCATATTTTATATAATTTTAGCTAACATGGAGAAACCTTTTTGAATGTTGTGGAGGGTATAAATAGAAGATCAAAGTTTTTAAGAAAGAGTGCAAGTGTGTTGTGAATGTTTTGAGAAGACAATGTGTGAATAGATATTCATAGAATATCTTTTGATAATGAAGTGTGTCAAAGATTAATTTGATAGATCAGTAGTAAATATATGTGAGACTACAAAGAAGAATATGTTCTTGTAAATGAGAAATTTTGCTAAAGGTAGTGAGCTATAGGCATCAAAGCTGATTGAAGCAGATGTATCTACCAAAGGAAATGAGTTGGAGGTAACATATGTACTGCTATATTCCAATTATATGTTGAGTTTTTAACCTGTATTGTAAGAGTTGTATGAGTAGGGAGTAGTGAACTTCCTTTGGTTAAAGACCATAAAATACCTAGTATAAAACCTATTTTATTTATGAGGTTGGATTTGGATAGTAGATGCATGTTGTTGATTTGTTCCTACAAGGGTTCCCCTTCAGGTGTTGCCAGTTGATAGGCTCCTCAATCATAACTTGTTATGATGAAGAAAAGGACCTAACCAATTTGGCTCCAACTTTCCCTTGTTTTCTTAATCTAACATATTGTTTTGATTTTACTTTAAGACAAAATCTGCTACTTGGAAGCATTGACCCTTGATATTCTTGTTGTAACTTCTTTGGAGCCTATTCTGATAGGCCTAGAGATGGTTAAGGGATTCTAAATGATGCTCATCCAACATTTCAAGTTCATTCAACCTTAATACCTTGAATTCTTCATCTATAATTAGATGTTGCAATGATACCCTTAATAATAGGTGGGATGGCTTTGGTTTCGTAAACCAGGGAATAGAGTGTAGTGCTAGTGGGTGTTTTGATGATAGTTCAGTAAGGCTAAAGGGTGGGGTTTAACTATAGGTGTCAATCTTGGCCAGTGTCACTAGCTATCTTTTTAAATATTTTTATTATATTTTTATTAGAATCTTCAACATGGTCATTTCCTTGGGGGTAGTAGGGGTGGAAAAGTGATGGATATTAAACAATTTTCATAGCTTGTGGATATCCTAATTTTTAAAAGGTATTCCATTATCTATGATAATGGCATGTGGAACACCATAACGATAGATGAGATAGTTTATAATGAACTTTGATACTTTATTTCCAATTATGTAGGTCATGGGTATGGCCTCAATCCACTTGGTGAAGTACTCAATGGCTATGATTACAAACTTATGGCCATTTGAGGAGGTAGGTATGATTTTCCCAATGAGATCGATCCCCCATTATGAAAAAGGCCATGGTGTGGTGATGGGTCTAATCTCTTGAGATGATGCATGAATGAGGTCCCCATGTTTCTAGCATTGTAAACACTTTTTCACAAATTGACTGGCTTCTTTCTCCATGGTTTTCCAATAGTATCCCATTCTTAACAACTTCTTAGCCAAGGTTATACCACTCAAATGTGACCCAAAATTTCATGTGTACCTCTTTCAAGGAAGTTGAACCTTCCTCTTGGTTAAGACATCATAATAGTATTCCTTCAAGACTTCTTCGGTAAAGGGTGTTGTCCATAAGGATGAATGAGGATGCTCTTCGAATAAAGGTTTTTCGTAGGTTGGGGGTAAGGTCAAATGGGAAGATGCCTCTATGGAGATAGGTGAAAAGTTCATGATACCATGGGGAACCAAGACCAATAATTTCAAACAAAAATTCCAATTTAGGTATATCAAAAGCCGACATGAGAAGTTGCTCAATGAGAAACTCACATTTCAGGATTTTGTGTGGTATATATAGCAAAGATCTAATGGTGTCCATTGTATATACTGCTCTCTTGTTAATCCTTTGTAGATGCTAAAATGTGATATCCATGAAATCATCTTTAAATCTATCTACCATTTTCTTGTATGGAATCATTTTATCATCTTTTGTTTGGTAATCATCGTTGAACCATTTCACTATCAACTATGAATCACCACAAACTTTGAGTTCTTGTATCTACCATTGGACTTCGATCCTTAACCTCATGATCAGGGCCTCATATTTAGCTATATTGTTTGTGCATGGAAATGCTAACCTATATGACATTGGGATGTAATCACCTTGTGGGGTGATAAATAGAATGCCTTTTCTAGATCCATGTTGTGTATATGAACCATCAAAGTATAGTTTCCACTGCTCTGTTGAGGTGAGGGTGAACACTATTTCATTAGAAAAACCTGAGACTAGGGGGTTTCTAGATAGATTAGGGATTTGGCTAGATGATCTACAATGACCTATCCTTTGATATATTTTTTATCAACATACTCTATATATCAAATTCAATAAGGATCATCACCCAATTTTCCATGTGGCATGTTAGAGTGGCTTTTGATAACAAATATTTTAGTGGATCAACCTTGGAGATAAGTTTAATTTGATGACAAAGCATGTAGTTTCTCAAATTTTGAGAAGAAAAAACTACTGATAAGAAAGCTCTTTCAATGGATGTGTAGTTGAGTTCATATCCCACCAAAATCCTATTGATGTAGTAGATAGCCCTCTCTTTACTTGTTTCATCATTCTATGTTAGGAGAGACACTAGAGTTGCTGAGGTTGTTGAAATATAGAGTATCAATGGCTTCTCTACCACTAGTGGCATCAATATGGGTGGTATTTCAAGATAGTATTTTAGTTGTTGGAATGCTTGTTCATAATGCAGATCCCATTTGAATGTAACAACTTTATGGAGTAGGTGGGTGAATGGGTGACACTTATCTACCAATTGTGCAATAAACCTTCTAATGGACCGAATCTTTCCTTATAGGTTGTGAAGTTGTTTGAGGGTTTTTGGTGGTTGCATTTCCATGATGGCTTTGAATTTGGTAGGGTCCACTTTGATTCTCCATCATTATACAATATATCCCAAAATTTTATCGGTACTGACTCCAAATATTTTTATTTTTTTGATTTAGCCTCACCTAATATTTATCAAGCCTATCAAAAAATTTAGCTAGCACTTCTAGATGTTCTTTCCTTGTTACTAATTTGGATAGGATATTGTCCACATAGTCCTTTAGGATTTTGTGAAACATGTTGTGAAAATCAAGGTCATCACCCTCTGATAGGTGGCTCCTAAATTCTTGAGACCAAATGGCATCACATTCTAATAGTAAGTTCCTCATGGACATGTGAATATTTTCTTATGTTGATCTTCTTTGGTTATCATTATTTGGTTATACTCATAGAATCCATCCATAAGACAAAGCATCTCATGACCAGTTGTCAAATCTATGATGATGTCGATGTTAGGAAGTGGAAAGTCATCCTTAGGACATGCCTTGTTCAAACCTCTAAAGTCTATACATATCATCATGCCCACAATGGGTTTTGAGATTGCTAACAGGTTTGAAACCCACTTTGGGTAGTTGATTAGCCTTATAAAACCTATGTCAAGAATCTTTTTATTCCACCTTGACTAATAGTGTGATTTGCAATTCATTTTTCATAGCTTTTATTTTACTAGCTTTGCATGAGGATGCACTATGAGATGATGTACGACCAATGATGTATCCGACCTTGGAATGGATGTGAAGGACCAAGAAAAGTTGATTTTCCTTTCTCTAAGAAAGGTTTCTAGTATTTTTTGTTCCTCATAATCCAATGAAGAGGCATATAATGTAACTTGAGGTCCTTCATCTGTTCCCACATTGACTGGTTGCATTTCTTCTACTAGGACTGCTATTTTTTCTTGATTTATCACAATACTACGTAGATTGAATCCCTCATCCTTGGTTGCCTCAGAGAAGTTTTCAGCTTCAAATACATCCTTTGTTTTTACTATTTTGTGATCATAAATTGTCACCTTGTGGTTTTCACTTGGAGATCTTGAATTATTTTTAAATTTTTAGTTTTGTGACTAAGGGATTCAATCGTATCACCATAGTATTCTTGTGTGTCGAGTTCAATATCAAACCCTACTTTGTGATCTCCAAAAGGTATGTGGTCTTGGATTCACATAAGTTCAAAGATAGCCTCATAATTTTTGAACAAATCTACAATCGGTGGTCCTTGTTGGTCTGAGCCGATGAGTTGAGGATAGATAAGTTTTAGGTAATTTTCTTGGGTAAGGGGTGTAACGGATGTTGTGGTAATCATGTAAATGGAGGCATGCTCAAATAGCTTAGTGATGCAAAAAGGGGAGTCTTTGATGTATTTGTAATTATATGTGTTTAACCAAGAGGAAGATTCAACCTCCTTGATTAAAGTAAGTATCCTCGACAAGAGGGGTTACATTTTTGCTTGAGCTGTAACCAAGACCAATATTCTTTATACGCTTTCAAGGATAATAGGTTCATGCATTCCTTGCTAATTTAGACCAAGTCCACCTATTCTTTTGTAACCCATTATTTTCATTAGTTGAAAACCCTTACTATTTGTGTCCATTGGAAGAGGAGGTTATTCTTGTTCATCTCAATATAACCACTTGGAGATGTCACCTTCATCTATGATTTTTGCATTAAGATATCCCCATATTGTGAAGGTAGTTGGTTCCATTTTTATTGTCTTAGTCTCCATATCAATATTTTGGGGTTTATCATAAGTTCTAGGAGAAAATTAAAGTCTCCCCACTAAAAAAATTCTTTTAGGTTGTAATCACCACAACCATTGTCCTTGATTAGCACCTTGATCTCTATGATAGTTTTTTGTGTTGTTTATGTAGATGCTAATGCAGATGCTAATTTTGATGGGCCAATATAGGAAGAGGGTAATTGGACTTCATTTTTGGGTACTTCTATCACTTTGTAATATTTTTCCCCCATACTCTTGTAGTAGTAGAAGGGCTTAGGATTGTCGTGGATTGTTATCTCTTTGATATCATATGGCAATTTTATGCATTGGTGATATGTGAATGCTATGACCTGGATGGCATGGATCCATGGGCAGCCAAGAAGGATATTATAGGGAAAGTCATGATCGAAGACATGACATGTTATCTTTGCAATTGTTGGCCCTACTTCTATAGGCATTTTTATTGTTCCCTCAAAATCCCATTCATTGTCATCATATGCCCAAATTGTGATGCCTTTTTATTTTTCAATGACATCCTTAGAATAGCCTAGGTTTTTTATTAGTTTAAGGGTACAAATATCTAAGCCCACACCTCCATCTATCAAGACCCTTTTGACTTTGTTTTTATGGATGTAGACCTCAAGATTTAGTGCATGGTTATGAAACAATTGTTAGGGGAGGTCATTTTATGTGAATACGAGTTGATGGGTGGATGTGATATGTTTGACCAAGCTTGGAATTACCTAGTATCAATATCAGTGGGTATGGATGATGAAAAAAATACTTATCTAAGATTTCCTTATGTGCTGGAGAAATCCTCAAAAGTTCCAAGATGGAAATCTAGGCAAGTGTTTTCTTAAGTTTATCCAATAGACTGTAATATATAGGATTTGACTTTGATGGGACTCTTGGTTGTGAAGGGGATCCTTGAATAATGACCTTCCCTCTTTGTGTGGTGACTCCACACTTAGGATTAGATCCATGTAGAGTAATTACAAAGATGTGATTATCACATGTTCCTACAATATTGTCACAGGTGTGATTGACTTGGTTAAAACATTTCCCTTTCTTGCATCATTACTATTGTGTGGTATCACAACACACCCCATTTTTCCCTTTGGAAAAATGTGGACCACTCTTTTATTACTTTTTCTTATTTGGATTGATTTGGGAGGAAATGGTAAAATGGGTGCCATTTGGCTTGAATTCTTGGCTTTTGGTAGAGTTAGTGGTTTCTCTACGTTGAAATCCTTCAAGTTTGATTTTTTTGGGGAAGTTTTGTGGCTTTCGGGAAATTGGGTTTTTGGATTTTTGTGTGTTAGGTGTTGGTTAAGTAAATCAATGCAAGTTCTGCAAGCATCAAACTATACTCGATAATCCATTTACCTACTTGTATTTTTCTTGGGGAAGTGTTTTCCTAACCCATGCACTTTAATGTTTAAATCTTTCAAATTAGTCTCGACTTATTGCTTCCTTTTTGGAAGTGAGAGTTAGAAATGTTTTCTCAAGGAGTGTTTGCATAGTGTTAGTCCAATCTTAAACTTGCACCCAAGTGCCTTCTTGTAAGTATCAAACATTTACTTGATCTTTAGAAACTCAATAAAGGGAAAGCCCAACATTTCCTTCAAAGGAAATTGGTTAGATGTTTTGAGTCAAAGTGTTGAGACTAGTCTCTTCATCCCTAGGGTAACGTTGCCACTTATTCATTGGCATATGATATGGGTATGATAGGCCCATGAGTCTACCATCTTAGATTTATCACCACCCTTTTGAATTGAATCAAGGCTCAAAAATTTAGGGCTATGTTATATGGACCTTAACCTATCCCAATTGTACATTTTCCAATGAAATTAATGTAAAATTAAAGGTCTTAGAGAAGGTTGTGAAAACATGTAATTTTCACCACTTAAACCATATTTCTTGCTTTTGTAACACACCATAATGTACACAGGAAGAAATCTATAAAACCTACCAAGAATCGAGGCACCATTTGAAGTGGCGAAAGGGAGCGAGAAATTGAGAGTCACCAACATAATTGATAAAACTTAATTTTGTATCAACTTGAGTTCACCATTAATGGAACTAGGTATTCTTCTTTTAATTAAACTTTGAAATTTCTTTCTACATGGGTTCAGTTTCAAAAAATGGCTTTCTTCTTGGTTAAATCTTGAATGGACTGTTATGTGTTTCATTTGAATTCATGCAAATTTAATACACATGTGATTGTGTGTAATGAAATTTTATAGAATTGAGTTGCAAAAAATGTGTTGTTAGAATTTACCTTAATTTGTCTACAAAATATCAATATACTATTCATTTAGGAAACCAAAGAAAACTTGAGCACCTCATGAAAGAAGCAACCCAAAGAAGAGTTTGAGTTCCATGTTTCACATGAAACTCCTAGTTATAGAATGATAATGAATACCCATTTGGGAGATTTCAATGAATATGATTTCATGGATAGAGTTCAACAGTTTGATGCTAGCCCATGTCCCAAGAACATGGCTACCACTGGGATTCATTTGGTGGCAGGCTTCCCATTAGCAATGGAGGCCATAAAGTTAGTTATGGAGTGCATGAAATGGTATGATCATGATAGAAGGGTGGTCCTAAATGAAGGAAGGGTATATGTAGACCTATCTATAGACTGTATCTCCCACACATTTGGAATTTTAGTATTCACAAAGATGCACACATTAGATATAGAAGAATTAGCTAAGGTATATGTGAATATGGAAGAGCACAATAAAAATATTATGTTGTTAACTTGGTTCTAGGAGAGACCCAATCCTTCTGGTAGATATTTGAAGAATATATTGAGGTCACTTTTTTTTCAAGAAATATATGACATGATAACCTTGCTAAGAAGAATGGCAGGTTGTAAAGACACCAGTAAATTTGAACCATGGATGTATGAGGTTATCAAGAGTATAAGGGATAACCCTGTTTGAATCTATTGGGCAAGGTTTATTAGTGAAAAATTGCATGAACACATCTAATCATTCAAGACTTTGGAATGCTTCACTATGTCCTCATACATTGTGTGTTCATGTTCCCTAAAGGTAAATATTCAAGGACTAAGAAGAGTGGGAATTATCGAGCGAGAGCTAGGGTATAAGTTGGTTTGCCAACATTTCTTGCAGATTACTACCAATCAATATCAAAATCATTAGCATAGGGTGAATGATACCTTTGAGGCTGGTCAGGATAATGGAAGGAAACAAACCTAAGAGGATATCCCCCAATGCATAGGAGACCATTCACTATATTGGGTGCTAGTATATCTAGTTCCCCACATTTAATTATTTTAGAATTAAAGGGTTCTCGGGTTATCCTTACATGTTACCTAAATATCCTACAGATAATATTTTTTTTTCTAGAGTTTGCAAGGTATGTGTTACCATCACATGAAGCATAACTGCAAGCCCACAAGAAGGGATTGATCAAATTTCCCATTTTTGTGGGAAGTTATAAATGCATTTGAACTAAGAGTGCTAAATTGTGTGATGATGAATTAAAATCATATGGGTTAGAAGCCTTCATGTTTAAAAAGAGTAATTTTGAACTAGTTGAAAGATTGGCTAAATAAATCAACAAAAACTATGCTCACATCCCTTATCTGGAGGATTTCTAGGGAGATTGTGAAGATGAACATGAAGTTAAGAAATAGTCTCATCAAAGGTTAACTATAGCCTAAATGAAAAATTTTAGGACACGTGATGTTCTAGAGGATATGGATGTAGACAATGGTGATGTTATGAATCCTCTTTATGAAGAATACAAGGTCTATAATGAGTCTATTCCCAACCCTTGATTGGGAGTGGTCAGAGATTACTACTATAGAAAAAATCTCTAGGGGGGTAATGGGATAGCCAATCTTGGATAAATGGATATCTCAGGTTACTAAAGGATGCTGAAATAACACCTACATACCCTCTTGGTAGAAAGAGAGAGCGAAAAATGATAAGTGACCTTGGATATGATGATTGTTTGGATAAGAAAAGGAAAGTCATGGAGGCTAAAGTTGTTGAAGAAAGTAAAGAAAGGATCTACAAAATTTCAAGTCAGGAAGTTTCATTGGTTTCTCAGCCAGATGATCTAGATAGAGAAACTTTGGCTATTCATACGAATTTGTTGAAAATGAAAACAACAGAATCTTCTTCCACGACACTTCCTAGAGTGGAGCCCTTGACCATAGAGGAAATGGCTATGAGATCACAAGTATATATGCAGATATGTTTAGGATCTCAATAGGTAGCTGCCATGTTTACTTCTCCCCCATCGATGAGTACAATAATAGTGAGATAAACCCTCAGGGAAGTGCATCTAGAATTAGAGGGAACACCTATGATAATAATGGACCATGCCCTAAGGGAGGACAAGAAATGAACTGATATTATACAACAAATGGAATGATAACAACAACCAAAAAAGTTTTCAATGATTTAACCTGGTGTTGAGAAAGGGCCTGAATCAAAGGTATGTTTGGATGTTGAACAAGATATGGAATCCATAGTGGGTCAGTTCACTTAGGGAGTGCATAAATCAAAAGGATAATTTTCAATGACAGAAGAGGTGCTACCTCAAGATGAAAAACTGAGGCCCACATCGCAAGACCCCATTTTTTTGGTTGATGAAGATTAATTGTATGAGGAAGCACTTGATAGAGATGTTATTGAGGATTAGCCTCAATAAGAGAAATTTGAAAGAGAGACTATTGTCAAGTAGCCACCATGTCAAGAAAAAGGTCCAGATATAGGCAAAGATACCGTGTCAACCCAAACCCTGAATGAAGAATGAGGAGGTGGTGAGATCCCTAATGCCTTAGATCAACATGAACCATTGGTTCAATAAATTAATGTTGAGAAAAATAAGTAAGGGGAAGAGGAGGTAAGAATTGAAGAAGGAGAAAAAATAAAATAGGACCAAGTGAATCAAGAATCCTTGCCACCAAGAGTTGATGTAACAAATGATTCTAATATTGTGAAGGATGATAGTCATGTGCTAATAGTAGATGTTCCTAGACAAAAATATCAATAGGAACAAAGATAGGAAGAGGAAAGGCCAAGTGATAACATACTTGATTGGTTGGCTTGACAATTAGCTCTACCATTGTAGGTAGAATTGGTGCTTCTAGATTTAAAAGTGTGATGTAGCAAGTGGTAAATCCAAATCCAAAGACCAAAGCAAGAATTAGAAGTGAAATTAGGTGAGATTACAATAGAGCAATGGCTCTAAAAATAGCTACACCTATGGTGAGAAAGATAAGAATGAGGAAAGGAATAAGGATTTCCAGATCTCTATAATTAACCTAGGATACTCTTTGCAGCAACAAGAACTGGAAGAAATGAGAATAAATTTAGAAGCCAACACTACCCAAATGAGGAAGGATAAATAGAAGAAGAGAGAATTGAAGGAGTGCATCACTCACTTATATAATCTCATCAAGGTTGTAGCCCGACCAAGTCAGTCACTAACAGATTTTCCACCTAATCTAGTGTTGATGTCTAAGGAACAAGTAGAACTCATTGAAGGGTTGAAGCACAAGATAAATGTGTTTGAAGAGTGGATGGGAAATTTTCTACAATAGGTTGAAGAGAATATAAGAGAAGCAGTTGGAAAATTCAAGAGGAGTTTCGCTAGCTTAGCAACCTGTCAAAAAATATCTAGCTAAATGAAAAGAACACATGGAGAAAAAAACATTGAGGTTTGGTAGTTGGATACAATTCATAAGATAGAATCCTAAGAGTTGATAGAGGAGAAAGTGGTTACAAAACAAGATGTTCCAATGTTGAAGAAATGGAGATTACAATTGGACTGGAAAAGTGATATATTATGGCAATGTATAATAGGATTGGAGAAGATCGCAGTGAAGAGTGAGAAAATGATAGAAAAGGACATAGACCTTGTGGGAATGCTCTCACAAAAAAATTGCTATCCAGAGCTAATAGGGCAGGATGATGTCAAAGTGAAAGTGTTTAGAGGTTGGTTCGAAAGGATAAATAGTGAACTTGTTTAGTCATTAAGCCAAGAAGTCCTAGATGAAGTGATCAAGTGAAAGAACCACATGGATAGGTATGAAACCAATATGTCATAGAGAAATGAATCCATAAAGAAGGTGATGGAAGAATATGCATGACATAAGTACAGTTGGAGAATGACAAAAATAATTTTGAGGGAGGATGTGAATCAGTTGTTGACTTCATTTAGGGAATCTAGATGAAGGAAAGGTGGAGATGAGTCTATGGAAGAAGCATCTGAAGAAGAGTAGAGGATAACTGGGGAAAGGAAAATCCAAGTTTTTGATAAACCAATGCAGTGGAAAGTTTCCTGAACTACACAAGTAGAAGTTATTTTTGGGTCGAACACTCAGTGGAGGGGCCATTAATTAAAAAGTAATGTGTCAATAGGTTTTCTATTATATTTTTTTTTAGGATTCTAGTTTCTCAAAGTGCATTTAACCAAAAAATTTAAAGCTTTTAGTTGTGGAGAAGAAGTCAAATGGTCTTTGACTTATGTTTCAAATTGGGAAAATATCCATTGTGAGCTATCTTATGTGACACGTGCTTTGATTTTATTGGCTTAGTTTTTCATTTCCATCTTTTTTTTTGAAACTCTTTGATACCCTTGTGTTCTATAAAATCCCAAGAGTTGTTCTTTTCAGTAAGTTCAAAATTTGTGGAATTGCATAGATATAAGATTGGCATATTCACTAGTTTTATTTCTATTTCCTATTTTTTTTCTATTCTAGTTTAAAAATTTGTATGCTCCAATGAACTTTTCTAATATCAAAGCTAATTTTAAAAGCCATTTCTTGATATGAAATCTTATGTAGCTGAATGTTTGTTCCTATCAAAGAAGACAATGTGTTGTGCCAGATTTGGGTGCATGTTGACACTGTTTGGTGATAAATGATCTCCTATTTCTTTAAACTCTTGCATCATTCTATGCCTAGCTATGAAGCAATCTGGTGAATTATAGAGTTTTTTTTCTTTGATTTAGTTTATTTCATGGTGTATGCATGGATAATAGTTGGGAGACACCCTTAAATTCTAGGATCTTTAATGATTTTCTTTAAAATGGATGTTAAATATTTTTTGCAAATGCTTTGAAATGTTTGAATTCATGAAATCTTTTTTCAAATCATTCACATGCATGAAGTCTCGGTCTAGTGATCCTCGTGTAGAGTTCATAGAGCTTGGTAACCAAGCAATAGGTAGAAGGAAAAGGTTGAACACTTTAGGTGCAACTCCTAGGAATCAAATACCTAGAGCACCTCCTTCACTTGGAGCGATGGCATTATTTAATGTACAATCTCCTATTCAATTTTCTCTATATCATGATCTCCCAAAGAATCCAAAAAATTTGTGTTTGAAGTATTATTTCCACAAGGATGCAAAAGGACATATGAGAATATTCAAGGACACATTATTTAGGGAGAGAATCCAACATGAGGATATCATGTGTAGGTTGTTCCCTTATATGATGAAAGATTAAGTTTATTAGTGGTATGTCAATATGCCTCATAATTTTGTTAGATCATGGTAAAACATGGAATATCAATTCTTAGCTAGGTTTACGATGCCCATAGATTCCACTCTATTATAACATTAATTTTACCAAATCAAGTGATTTGATGGAGAGCCTATAACAACTTTTATTGATAGGTTTCAAAAGGCATATTCTAGGTTGCAAGATCCTTATG